>JAWQFJ010012614.1:45000-50000 GCA_034096865.1 Theodoxus fluviatilis | reverse complement strand
TTGTTCATTCAATCATTGATCAGGCTCCTGAGGTAGCCCAAACTTTTGTGTACCTGTCGACACAGCAATTAAGAGCTGCACAACTATTGATAGACCATATCTTTGTCAGGCTATTCATATTTTGCTTGCGACAGCGGATCCAGATTAGCGTATAAAATAAAGAGAAAAAAACAACTTGAAACGTTATTACACCGTTTTGTTTTCACAGGAAGTGTGCAAACATCACCAATACGAAGAATTTATGGGGAGATATAAGTCTGCGACTGCCTTCGGTATCCCGCTATTTGTTATTCCCACTCATTCACCAGATATTTTTAATTAAGCTGTAAATATAATTGGGGGAAATGCGTTTAATATCTTGTTTCAGTTATACACACTTTGGAACAAAGATATTAAAAAATATATTATATTGGTTTCTTGCAGCAGGCTTTAACCCCTGACTTAAGATGCTTGAAAATGGTTCTCTACTTCTTCTTATACAATATTTACTTCCCTGTTGCATTCACATGGACACTAAAAACAAAAGGGGAATGATTAGACATGATGAACAAAAGGATACATATTATTTGTTACTGAATCATCGGTGTTGCTCGCATTTCTACGAACTTCATTTCTTTTTATCTTGACCAGACCCGTTTCCGATGGTGTAAGATTCCTCAACCTACTTTCGGCGTGAGTACAAACATGACAAAGCACCTCTACCCAGGCTTCCTGCAGTGTGTGGATCGCAGGTGCTCCGCTAACCTTGACAAAGGTCTGGTCGTCCCAAAATGACGAGAACTGGAAGGAATGACATTAACAGGCGCTCTAGTCTACCTGCCACTTGCCATTGAGAGCACCCGCCTGACCTTGACAGAGCAGGACGAGACCTGTCCAATATTGAGAGACCTGCCGAGGTGCGAGAGAAAGGGACGGGGATGATGGACATCGCACCCGCGCTGTTGGACTTCTGCGCGTGGGGTCATCTGTGCAATCGGGCCAGAGTTTACAAACCAATTACAATTCCCGCCTCGTCCAACAAAGATCCTGGCTGGGGTCGCACATGCTTTTCTCGACGGAGGGTCCTCAAATTTGAGCACAAACATTTCCCCTTCGCTCCGTAGCCTGCTAGGGGACGACAGATGCAGCTGCCTGTTGTCTGTGGAGCGAAGCCTCGGGCCATGTCACCGCCGTGGGGACTGCAGGACCAAGCTGTTGGCTGTGGCACTCCCGCCTGCATCCCCTCTCATCCAACACCGACAGTCACGTGGGAACGACTGATATAAAGGACGTCATCCCCCAGGACAGTTGTCAGACCAGCTCAGCAGAGCCCACAGGTTGACCGGTGGAGCGGGAGGAAGAGGGCGAGTGCTTCAAGGCTGCCTATCCGCCACCTAGACGCAGTGTCTTCCCACCATCTGCAGACACAGTGCACACTGGCTTTTGTCGAAGCCATTCTTCATAGCCAATTGCCCTCCCGCCTGGATAGAACTGGACCCAACGTTCCAGAGTCTTCTCAGACTTCCATTGAGCAGCAGCACTCGCCCCAAGAAAGAGATTCGAAATAGCGAATAAGGCCCACTAACAACGTCGTGACGCCCTTCGTTTAGGGAGAGAATTTAGATCAAGTAGTCAATTTTAGTCTAAGAGGTATTTATTTGTTATCAATTAGAAACATAAGAGTTTTCTCCAAATTGTCCATTTTTCACTACAGAAATCGAGCAAAAGTTTAAAACGTTCACGTTTGATTCTGCAATTTCGAGTTTTGTTCTCTCAGTAAGGAAATGTATGATTTATTATCCAAAGTCAAGACTTTATAGTTAATATCCGGTGACTGCGACTATTAACATCCACTTTTACGAAATCGATAAAGACTTTTTGAAGGGGTAAACCGTTTTCGAAGAGCAAACCCACTACAATATTACGATTTCCCCTCCTAAAGGAGCATCCCTGCCTTCGAGAAGACGTCTTCACGAGTCTTACCGCCAGAATCAACGCCTACTCTACGACAATGCACCTTCTGGAGCAAGTCTTCCTGGCCGTCGTCGTCGTAACCACGACATCCTCGACTCTCGGCCATGGGTTCCACCCTGTGTACAAGCCCAAGTTCCAGAACTTTTGTCGAAACGTTCCGGGCATCAAGTGGATCCGCAGTCCCAGTAGCTGCAGTCAGTACTACATGTGTGTGGCGGGACGGCCCATCAGGATGCCTCCGTGTCCCCAGGGTCACGTGTGGTCTCAGTCTGGCCGGAACTGCGTGCCCGAGGATTCCCACTGGAACGACTGCCCCGATGTAGACATGATGCATGACGACGCTGGTCATGTCAACAGCACCGTCATGACGGCCCTGATCGACCGAAAGAGTCCTGAGAAGATTCGCCGTGATAACCTCATTGGTGAGTAGCTTGTAACGCGCGTGTGTGTGTGTGTGCGCGCGCGTGTGTGTGTGAGTGTGTGCGTATGTGTGTATGTATGTGTGTGTGTGTGTGTGTGTGTGAGTGTGTGTGTGTGTGTGTGTGTGTGTGTGTTTGAGTGTGTGTGTTTGTGTTTGAGTGTGTTTGTGTGTGTGTGCGTGTGTGTGGGTATGTGTGTGAATGTGTGTGTGCGTTCGCGTGTGTTTCATGCATGTGTATGTTTGAGTGTGTGTGTGTGTGTGTGTGTGTGTGTGTGTGTGTGCGTGCGCGTGCGTGCCCATGCCTCTGTGAGCATGCTTCACATGCTTTCTGAGGCTGCAATTTTCACAGTGGGTATATATTTATTTGCACCGAGGAAAATGTCCACAACCTACAGCCAAGATATCATAAGGTTCTAGCAGGTTCGTAGAAATGTTCAAGACCGATTTTTAACACAATTCAGACCCAAGCTTACTATTGCTTTTGCGGGGTTATTGCCATTGTGAAATTCTTCGCCATTGTTTAAACTGCCTCTGTATTCCGAGATAAAATGGAACTGTTTATAAGGTGCCAATACAGTGATGAAGAGAAATACCGACAATTCGATAATTCCACCCAGACGGAAAATGTTTTGTATTCTGCAATTAATGTACAGTTGATTAGCTAATTTCGTGTGCCTTGAACATAATTAAAAAGATTATCAAACAGGAGAGAAAGGAGAAGGGTAAATGGCGGCACGCCTTGTGGCTGCTGTGAGACAACACAACCACAACGTTGGATGTTATTGGCAGCATACGGTTACGTTGAGGGCCAGATCGCAAAGCTCCACTCACGTAGCAACAACACAGATCGGAATGCTTGGACGTCGCACCTGAGGCAAAAACTGATGTAGTCTGTTGTCTGATTTCAAGTAGCTCATGTTGCTGACTAAATCCCTGTGTAGATTATTCATTCATTCATTCATTCATTCTTTGTTTCTTTACTTGGTTGTTAATTTGCTTGTACATTCGTTCTTTCGTTCGTTCATTTATTCATTCATCTAATCGTCCATCATTTATTTATCAATTCATGGACGTGTGCTAGTTTTTATTATGGAGTTGTTGTGGATATAACATATCCAAGCATCCCATGTTGAATTTTACTATTACTATGGAAGACAACTTGCGTGAAGATTTGTCCATCTCTGCAATGGCACGCCCCAAAACATTACGTTAATATTTTTCTTTCTTCTGTGTAGAGTTACGCTCATAGAATGGGCGTGTGTGTGCCTCACTCTGTAGCTGTAAATTCTAACAAGCGCATACTCGACCACATATTCTCCCCCAAAGTATGGCCTTTGTGTTGTTATATAACAGTTGCGTGAAAGAATAACATGAATATTTGCACATACCTCCACACAGGTGCCAGTAAGTTCGAACTCTTGAGTGGTATTCTTATGAAGTACAGCAGATGTATCAATTGCTACCGTCAATACCCATATAGATTTTCAATGAACAGGCTGCAGTTAAAGTCTCTGCGTCCGACCCCTGAAGCAGTTAAGATTCCGTTACACAGCGTTGTACAGACTTCACCACTGCTGGACGATGTCACCTCCGCCACGGAAGTTATGTTTTTGCCTTGGATAGTTTGTTAGTTCGTTTGTTATTCGGCAAAATAACCCAAAAAGTTCAAAACGGATTCTGATTAAATTTGATGCAAGATCAGGTTTTCTGCCACGGAACAATCCGTTAAATTGTGAAGGTTATCTGTTATCTCGTTGTGGAAATACAACCCCTCTTAGCGCCGTAGCTGATGTGTAATTTTACCCTTCCCCTAGCCTCACGCGAGATCACGAGCGCAGGACGAGAGGGCGAGTTTGTGAATGTCGGCTGCTATTGTCCCTTGCATAATGAAAGGTCACGGAAGAGTTTTGGCTTTCATGGCGGAGGTTTGAGTTCTCAGAGTGCTCCCTCCGTGCAGTTGAAAGAAAACAGTATTCGAGTATCCCATTGCCTCTAATACTCTTTTATCCACTGTTGCAGCGCTCTACCCCGAGCACCCTTGCGTCTTTTCACCAAAGGAGACGCTGCTGCCCCACCCAGAGAAGTGCCACACCTACTACAACTGCTCGATGGAGGCGGGGCTTCCTGAGTGGCAGGTGCACGAGCCCCTTACCAAGGAGTGTCCCTACCCCCATCTCTTCTCGCTGACGGAGCGCGCCTGTCTCACCAACGTGCAAGTGGACTGTGGCACGCGCAAGGAGTTCAAGACACCATGTGAGGATTGATCAAGCGTCCCAGTGATGAGGGAGTGAAGTGTGAGGCGGTCTGAGCTCCACGAATAAAACTAAGCGTGTGACCCGCCGGCACAAAGCCAGTCCTCCCTCGCGCGAGGCAATTCGGCGCTAAACGAAGCGGGAGTCTGAGTGGCTCAGATGGTTTATTTTTGACAGAAATACACGCCAAGGGCGCTAATTTGTCATTTTCTCGAATAATTTGTATGGGAAAAAACCCTTTAGATGCCCAAAAAGCAACTTGACTTTAATAGCCTTGAGTATTTAGAATCTGTGTAGCAAAACTTTAGAGGCCATTTTCTACTAACTGTCGTTAGCACGACGCATATCTTCAAATAGGCATAACTTTTACAATG
>JAWQFJ010012614.1:0-40000 GCA_034096865.1 Theodoxus fluviatilis | reverse complement strand
GGGGCCTATCCCGACATCCTCAACCACTGCCTCTCCTGGTTCAGGTAGGCGACGAATCCGGGAGGGCGTAATTGCAAGAAAGAGGTTAGAAGCCCCAGTTGTGAAGTTCGTGACACCTTATTAAAAAGGTAAAGGTGTGGTTTTTTATAGCGACTTACACCCTTTGTCTGGGTCTCAAACCGCTTACACTTTACCCCCTGATCACTGGGCATCTTCATCAATCCTCACTGGTACCTCACAACAAACATAGTGACAGACATTTAAGACGCACACAGTCAGGTACCAGCACCAACTCTGCTCCCTGGGGAGTATTCCAACCCGATGCTGGCGCTTGGCCGCATACAAGGGTTAATCGCACCACGTTTTTGCCAATATTGCCCTCACAGGTACCCGGTTTTACTCCTGGGTGGGGAGAAACAATGCGAGTTAAGCATCTTGCTCAAGGATGCAACTCTGGAAACCGCGCAGCTTCGAACGCCGTACCCACTGGCCGCAAGCGACTGTAGGTCCAGCGCGCTAACCACTCCGCCACAGAGCCCCACTGTGTTTGCATAGTAAGATTTTTATTTCAGGCTCGTGCTACGAATTATGTTATAGGTGTTCCATATTTCCCGCAAATGCAATGCAAAATATAAATATCACAGATATTAAATAATAGCATTAATCAATTTCTTTATTATGTTAATTAACCCATGATTTAGTTTTTTTCAGGGGAAAAACTTTTTTTTTAAATTTTAAAGCAGGCTTGTGATTCGTTGCAACGAAACCCGCGTACACATATGCTCTGTGTGGGTTGTCTGGGTAAAAATGCAACGAAAATCACAGCATAATACGTCAGGAACTTATCACCTGCCATAGAAACATGAGCGCTTCTCCAACGGCATGATGCCAGCCACTGCACTGCCTAGTGTTGAAACCACTTTTTAATACAAAAAGTACTGGAAACTTTGCCAACGTCACTGACTCCTACAACATTCCCTGGGTCCCTTCTTTACTTCCAGGTGCAAGAACCACTACGTGATAGCTGCAGGCGTGTGCGAAAGCGGAACTGTCTTCAGCCAAACAGAAGAGCGATGCCTTTCCCCCAACGTCGTGAACCGACCCTGCGGCATGGCACCTGATTGTCCTACCCGGGACGACGGGTTCCACCCCGCCCCCCTCAAGGGCTGTGAGCACTACGCCGTGTGCGAGGGGGGCAAGCTTCAGGGTTACGGCAAGTGTTCCATAGGGGTAGGAGGTTTCTACTTCAACCCCACCAAGCGCGCCTGTGACTTCCCCAACAACATATGTGGACCGTGCGGCTCAAGGACAGATTGGTGAGTGTGTGCTGCTTTTTGTGTGTTTAGTATATTCACTAATGAGAACCTCTGTGGAATGAGGGTAAGAATAGACCCACCACGTCTCCCTACGAGGTTCGTAAAAGGCGCATAACTAGTGAAATGGAAACGTAACTTCCCCCTTACTCCAACCAGGTCCAGCGATTTTCGAGGTCAGTGCTTGTACATGGCCTTAAGCCGTAAAACACCATTAATACTCATATTCATCGATAGATTTGGTGTATGTTAGTGATAGATCTTTCTGATTTTTCGCTGGGCCCTCAAGCTTCCTGTTTCATTCCCATGTATCATTGCCATAGTTACTTTCTTCATTAACCCTTACAGCTATGGACGAAGCTCACCATTTCTTTCTTGCATAGTGCGTGTTCATATCTGTACTCGTAGTTTTGTCTGTGGTCTACTCATTTCATTTTTCATTTTCAGTGACCCTACACCGCATCTGTACTGAGCCGCCCAACCAGCCGAGAGCAACACCATCGACAATACATAATTCACTTGCCATTGACTTGTCTTTTTTGTAGTAAAACTTCTCTTGATAAGCTTTTGACAGCACCGTGTGAATGTCTTTCCAACTTAGGCAGGCTTGTTCAGTAGTAATTCTGAATCCCTTCTATACATTATCCTTCCTTCCTTCATTGTAATGCTGTTCATACTGTTTGAAGTCGTCGTGTAACCCTTGCCTGTTCTCATAGGAGAGAACAGAAACTTTACTCCTCGCATTCCGTTGTGTACAGTGTGGTTGATTTTCTCTGCCTTTTTTGTTTTGTTTTTCTAATTTGATCTTCTTCTCTCCATAACCCCCCCAGCCACCACCCCCCAGCCACCCCCCCCCCCCCACGCCTACTATTTACCCCCTTCTTTCCGTAATTATAACTTCTTTCATATATATAAAAATCGTCGGGTTTGAGTGGACCTGTGTTGTGTAGTTATCACTAAGCGGCAGTAAATCTTTGCCTGCTTTCAATAAACATTATCAAGAGAATGGTGATGTTCTGGAGTTTTTAGTGTGTTACGTTTTGCCACTTTTAAAATGTAGTTGGCATTCCCTTGATTAGTTAATGCAATGTGTCTTGCATGAACTGGTTCAGTGTAAATGTGTACACAACTGTAAAGTTTAAGAGTACATGACAAGCCATTTATTATGCACATAGGTTGATAAATCCTGGGTATGAAATGGCAGAACACGTCAGATTTGTAGAGTGGGGAGACAGCCGGACAGGCCGGCATCAAGGTCATGATTCTGGAAGCACAGCTGTGCAAGACTGGCCGTGTCATCAGCGTGAACACCACTCACTGATCACGGCAGCTTGTGTACGGAGAACTTGCACAGGGTCACAGACATCTGGACCGGCCCAAGAAGCGCTACAAGGACTCCTACAAAGACGGCCTCAAGCACGGTGGAATTTCGCCATCGAGCTGGAGTTGCGTGCTCACAACCGTCAGAATAGCGGGAACTGACAAAGCAAGCCGGTTTAAATTTCGAGAGCAGCCGGCAAGACCGTGCCATCAGTGCCGGGCAACGCAAAAAGGCATCATCGTCCACACCACGACAGCGTTATTCTAGTGCCCACATCCTCCACACCACGACAGCATTATTCCAGTGCCCACATCGTCCACACCACGACAGCGGTATTCCAGTGCCCACATCCTCCACACCACGACAGCGTTATTCCACTGCCCACATCGTCCACACCACGACAGCGTTACTCCACTGCCCACATCGTCCACACCACGACAGCGTTATTCCACTGCCCACATCCTCCACACCACGACAGCGTTACTCCAGTGCCCACATCGTCCACACCACGACAGCGTTATTCCAGTGCCCACATCCTCCACACCACGACAGCGTTATTCCAGTGCCCACATCCTCCACACCACGACAGCGTTATTCCACTGCCCACATCGTCCTCACCACGACAGCGTTGTTCCAGTGCTCACATCGTCCACACCACGACAGCATTATTCCAGTGCCCACATCGTCCACACCACGACAGCGTTATTCCAGTGCTCACATCGTCCACACCACGACAGCGTTATTCCAGTGCTCACATCGTCCACACCACGACAGCGTTATTCCAGTGCCCACATCGTCCACACCACGACAGCGTTATTCCAGTGCCCACATCGTCCACACCACGACAGCGTTATTCCACTGCCCACATCCTCCACACCACGACAGCGTTATTCCACTGCTCACATCCTCCACACCACGACAGCGTTATTCCACTGCCCACATCCTCCACACCACGACAGCGTTATTCCACTGCTCACATCCTCCACACCACGACAGCGTTACTCCAGTGCCCACATCCTCCACACCACGACAGCGTTATTCCACTGCCCACATCCTCCACACCACGACAGCGTTATTCCACTGCCCACATCCTCCACACCACGACAGCGTTATTCCACTGCCCACATCGTCCACACCACGACAGCGTGATTCCAGTGCTCACATCGTCCACACCACGACAGCGTGATTCCAGTGCCCACACTGCCCCCGAGTGTGTGAATCCAGAATTGGATGTATCACTCACACTCGGGCCCGTGAATGAAGATTGCACATCGCATGACATCATCGAGACGATGGTCAAGCGAAGAAAGTTGTAGTGTGCAGCACTTAAAAATTTAACTAGATTATCATTTTGTTTACTTCTGTTGTCTTGCACCAGTGATATAAGTCCTGACCATGATGCCATTGAAACCATCATTAATTTTTCATTTCTAAATGCAACGTTTATTCTCAAGACTACAAAGGGAACGAGTTATGATATAACTTTGATAGTTCAACACCCTGATGCGTCGTGATGAATTAAATACTTTTATTTCACAGAGAAACTGCCATGGAGAAAGAACATACGAATAAAAGCAATTAACATGAGCAAGCATGAGAGAAATGTTATATTACAATGGTAGTGGATATAATTCGCAAAACAACAAAGTAACGGTTATTTCGTGTGAATCAAACATAACTATAGTTAGGCAACAAATACTATTTCACTTTTTAAACTGTTGATTCATTTTCTAAACATGTACATAATCCAACAAACAAAGAGAGGGGACAGGGAGAGGGGAAGAAATGAAAGGGAAAGGAATCTGGACAAGGAAGAAGAGAGTAGAAAAAATGCGGAAGGAAATGTCTCTGCAAACGTACATTGATTGTCTGGTCTCTGATCCAGCAAAGAACATTTCGTCAAGAATTTTTTTTTTCCTGTGGTCATTTTCACCGCCAATTTTTCTTTATCATATTTTCATTTCAATTAGCTAAAACCAAAAGGCAAAGTGTCGTATTTCTGTCATAGTAAATTTGACTCAACTTCGGCAGATTGTTGTACCCAACTATCTCCAAGACATGAAACCATGTACTGGTAAATCCGGATGACGGGCTTTTCCAAGGACAAAAGCCAACAGAGGGTATGGATGGATAGAACTCCTAGTTTCTATCAAATTCGAATACTATATAAGGCCACAACGTTAACAAGAAGGGCAAAGCCCATACAACTCACATGCTTGACCTTGACCTTTATATGACCTTGACCTTCAGGTGACCTTCAAGGTCAAGGTCAAACAACTAAACCTACCAATGACATCGTACACGAAGAAATGCTTTACACATTTTTCCTACCAAAATACATGTGACCTTGACCCAAGGTCAAGGTCATCCAAGGTCATGCAACACAAAGCTGTTAATTCAAGACATAGGAAGCACAATGGTGCTTATTGGCACTTTCTACCATGAGATATAGTCACTTTTAGTGGTTCACTACCCCATTTTGGTCACATTTCATAAGGGTCAAAGTGACCTTGACCTTGATGATATGTGACCAAATGTGTCTCATGATGAAAGTATAACATGTGCCCCACATAATTATTAAGTTTGAAACAGTTATCTTCCATAGTTCAGGGTCAAGGTCACTTCAAAATATGTATACAATCCCACTTTGAAGAGCTCCTGTGACCTTGACCTTGAAGCAAGGTCAATCAAACTGGTATCAAAAGATAGGGCTTGCTTTGACCTATATACCACTTGTAGCTAAGGTCGCCATTCTCAATAACGTGGGAGAAAATTGGGAAAATGTGAAAAATGACTGTTTTTGAGACCACATTTATGGCTCCTGTGACCTTGACCTTGAAGCAAGGTCAAGTCACTATGTATGTTTTTTGAGGCCTTGTCATCATACACCATCATGCCACATTTGGTGTTGATAGACTTAATAGTCTCCGAGAAAAATCCAACGTTTAAGTTTTTTACGGACGGACGGACGGACGGACGCCCGGACGCCCGGACGGACGCCCGGACGGACGGACGACACGGCTCAGTACATAGACTCACTTTTGCTTCGCATGTGAGTCAATAAAAACACTCACTTCAATTTATCAATGTATGAAAAATACTTCGTGACAGTGGATTCTAGTACGATTCACTTAACATTTACACTAAGCACACTCAGAACAATGAAATAGGTTGGAGTTCCACTGCCCATCCGCCCTCGTTGGCCATGTAAGACCTTCGATCACGAAAAATCACGTGGAATCGTAAGAAAATATGGAGAACCTGGTGTGCCAACCCTGGTTTTCTGGAAGTGCCTCCCTGCACCACTGTGAATTGTTTTCATTCCTTGTTGTAGCGACGGTGGCAGGCACCTACCAGCAGTGATTCAGGGTTACGAAAAACAAATCTGAAACCGCTATTCTTTGGTTTATTTTGCCTCGAATAACACTGCAGAGTCAGTCATGCACAGGCCAGTTCCAGACGGCAGCGTTGACCGCGTCGTGGAGGTTGGTAGCAGTATCTCCCCAAGACCGTTGGCTCCTTTTGTAGTATTCATCGTAAGAGAGTTTACCTTTAGCGATTGGAGTAAGTGGTCCACAGTGTATTAACATCAATGTGTCAAATAACGGACAAACAAACGAACGAACAAACGAACGAACGAACGAACGAACGAACAAACAATTCAATTCGTTAGGCCTCGCGGCCATCATAAACATACTACAAGAGTAACATACAACCAGAGCCGCCCAATGACCTCATCAGCTGGCACCCCTGGCTGCTGGGCATTAAGGGCCTGCTCCAGTAGCTCAGCAAGGTGCAAACAACACTGACCAATACACAAGGAAATGTACATCAAAACTGCAGTTCTGAAGGCATCGCACAGGATTAGCAGCGAGGTAGAGGCCATAGAGTTTCTGTATGATAAAACCTGTCGTCAGCAGGACAGTAGTGTGCCGCCCTTAGGGGGCTTGGTGATAAAGCGATCACTTTGTCGGTGTTGCATGCTCAGTGACGTCACTTCAATAGCATGTTGGTTCATATCGAATGTACATCTAGAACGCTCAGGTTGGACCCTGGCGCAAGACATAACCGGCCGGATCAAGCAGTCGTAACGTGAGGGTTAGGTAACCAACGCACGACAACATTTCTGATCAATCCCAGCTCATGTTTAGCATATCATGGACTGGAATACTATATTTCGAATCCAACTGAACATTGTGCGATCCTGAAACTGTTGTTTAAACGGAATGTGCGTTCGTTTAGGAAGAAGAGGAGGAGGAGGGAGGGAGGGAGGGAGGAGGAGGAGGAGGAGGAGGAAAAGAAAGTAGCACGAAGTTGTTTTAGCCAGAGCGAGTGAGCAATGATGGAAGTTTCAAATATTTGAAAGTTCGAAAGGCCAGCAAGAAAAAGTCTAAGTCAATGGTATTGATTGAAACATTAGTTAAATCGATTGATTTAATTGATTCGTGCATTAACCGATGAATTTTCTATATATATTTTGAAAAATTTGTTGATGCATGGTAGGTACAAGGAGTTCCTACCGATGACATTCACTGATAAATTACTTCATCAGTTAAATTATATCAAAATCAAGTGATGACACCAATAAAGCTTTCTGTTCTGCTTAGAACAATGTTGATAATTAATCATTTATTTTTGCCCATTCGATTTTTAAAATTGTTTATATTTGCTCATAAGTTACCAGTACATGAAATGAGCATAAATGTTCGCGGATTTCTTTGTCTAGCTAAGAAAATGAGCACTGCGATATGGTTTCTATTTTCATTTTTAAACGGAAAGTATTTCGTGGGAAGCACTCGATGAATGAACATACTCGAGTTGTCGCACACAAGTTTCATCCGCTGTTCAGTTCAATATGTTCAGTCTCTTAACCCTGAGATGGGTTGTTGAGGCACCACTGATGACTTTCGGACAATCTTCCTCTATCGATCTCTATCCTCTGTGGCTCGCTGTGAGTCAGCAAAGGTCAAGCCTGTCCACTCTTTGATGTTGTCTTCCCACCTCTTTCTCTGCCTGCCTCTCCTTCTCCCACCTGCTGGTACGGTACCTTGCAGGATGGTCTTGGCCAGCCCACTGCCTCTTGACACGTGACCGTACCACTTCAGCTTTCTGATTTTCACGATTGAGAGCAGGTCTTCGTACTGTCCAAACGCTCTCCTGATCCTGTTGCTGACTTCCTCATTCGTGACATGGTCTTTATATGAGATGTTCAGAATCTCGCGGTAGCATCTCATTTCCAATTTTCTCATTTTCTCATTTCCGGAAGATTCATCCGTTACTCGTCTAAAAAAATTCAGCCCAACCGTACTTTCAAGGGGGAAAATACCTTACCTTTCTTAGGTCTGTAAGAACTCGTTTATAGTTTGCTAATACTACGTAGACTGTCTTGGATTTACTGCAGCCTTTGTTTTAATATTCGGAGCTTTATGGATGCTTATTTTTTGGGTTATTTCATAATACTTCTCCATTTCTTTGAATACTATTGACCAGTTTCACAAATGGAGTTACACTCCATGTAACTAATGACTGGCACCGCAGTAACGGGGTCAAACGTTTTAAAATACAAAAGCTCTCTCTTTCTCTCTCTCTCTCTCTTACGTACACACACACACACTCACGCGCACGCACACACACGCATGCATGTATGGACACATACACATATACACACGTGCACTCGTCTCGGTAATTTATACATGTATAATCGCCACTCTGCAAAATTGACTCTTTAACTCCTCAATAATTAGATCGTGAGCTATAATGTAGACGAAGTCGAGTACATCACGAAAACGATGTGGTATCGGGCCATATGGAGGTCATCCACAGATTCCAACCATAACATCACAACACAGTATCCTCGCGGAGACATTTTCGTTGCATACAGAACAAGCACGACAGGTGCTTCAGGTTACACGTCTTTATTTCAATGTTCATAAAAAATCTGAATTAAAAAGAAATAGAAAATCCCTCCATAACGAAATCCCTGTGGTCTCAAAAATGTGTATATTTTCTAAGGGTATATGTTGTTTGTTTTTTAAGGAGGTAAAGGAAAACCTATGCCATCCATAATAATAAAATCGGCCTATTTTCTTGGTGACGCTTCGAAGACAACCTTCATGATTAGGCCTCGAGTGTGCCTCCATTATTCTATTACAGAGGTACAGTGTTCAGTGGATTTTTTCATCTCTCTGGCGTAAACAATTTAACACTTCCGTCTGCAATTGGTTTTGAAGATTATCTTTACAGACACATTTGTTGGAGACCTAGATGTTGGGTACATGAACACGTGATTTCTCTTATGAGGTCGATTGACTTTGGCACTAAACTTACTTTTGAAGGTGAGTGAGTTAACAAAAGAAGTCGTAATTTATTTTGTGGACAAGGATATTCAAGAAAACAAACATGTCACGTGAGCATGCCAAATGATGAACAAAATTTCCGTGACACACCGTATTGTCTTCTTTAACTCACGCAAGTAATCATAACAAGCAGGTTTTTTTCTGGGCATTAGAATTAGATATCAAGCACAGGGCAGGAGCGAAGAATCACAGTCCCATCATGAACTACACTTGTTGTTTATTGCAAACAAGACACGACATACACATAAATATACCCAGCTTTCATTCTAATACGCGGGCTCAGTGATCACAGATTGCCTTTGATGAGTTTGCGGAGTGATGGCGCCGAGCAAAATTCGGAGGAAGAAGCAGAAGGAAATGGAATCACAAGAAAACATCACATTCCTCATAATCAATTAACACTTCAATATATTTTCCCTGAAAGCCTAGTTCCATCATGCATTTCACCAATGCACCGTACTGCTGGAAGCAACTGACCACAAAACACGAGAGTAGAAAACGATGAGAAACAAAACATGAGATGTGAAAGAGATAAAGAAAGAGAGAGGAAGAAAACATAAAACAAAAACAAAAAACAAACTAAACTTCCACCACAGCCAGTAAAACAAAGGTCATCAGTCAATGCGAAACCCGAAGTTTCACTCAGGCAAAAGAAGAGAAAACAAAAACAAGCAACAAAGTAGAATGTCATTGAGATAACGTTGCAGTGGTACAAGCATTACAAATTCCAATACTTCTCCCTCAAGTGCAGGCAGACTTTCTGCAGTGGTGAGGACGCCCACCGAGACTCTAGCTACAACATGGTGTAGAGGGTTGAGTGAGCGACGATGGATCGCCGGAATTCCTCCCTTGCTCATGCGTGGTTGCTGTTAGACTTGCCAGGAGAGGATGATCAGATCTTCTGATAGTTGACGGCATCAGGGGAGTCGAGAGGCAGCAGTCGACCCGGTTCGTGGATGAGGTCCACAATGTATGGCTTTGGTGGGAACTTTGGAGCCCCAGGCTGCAAAGACCCGAGCAGTAGGTGATGGAAAACTCACCATAAATGAAATGGACGGGCACAAGTTGAGCAACATCCTTATTAGTGTCTCTAGTTCATTTCTGAGCCACTGTGCTCGAGAGATGTGTGTATTTGACATGTTTAAACATGGCCTGATTCCATTTGTCCATCCATATCTGGGAAGGTTTTCTATTAAGAATTCTGTGTAAGTCCATCCATTTTCTCATATTTTATGTCTCCGTCTCTCTCTCTCTCTCTCTCTCACTCTCTCTCTCTCACTCTCTCTCTCATTCACACACACACACACACACACACACACACATACACACATAAACACACACACATACACACACATACACACACACATACACACACACATACACACACATACACATAAGCACACACACACACATACACACACATACACACACACATACATACACACACATACACACACACACACACATACACACACACACACACATACAACACACACACACACACACACACACACACACACATAAACACACATACACACACACATACACACACACATACACACACATACACACACACATACACACACACACATAAACACACACACACATACACACACATACATGCACACACATACACACACACATACACACACACATACATACACACACATACATACACACATACACACACACATACACACACACACATACACACACACACACACACACACATACACACACACATACACACACACACTCACACACACACACACACACACACACACACATACACACACAAACACACACACACACACATACACACACACACACACACACACACACACACACATACCCACACACATACACACACATACACACACACATACACACGCACATACACACACATACACACACACACACATACACACACACACACACACTGCTATAAGAGCTATGCTGACAAATTGGTGGATAAGTTGTGCTGCTCTATTCAACGCTAGCCTCTAAAACAACAGTGTAGAGTCAGTCCGGATTAAATCAAAGTTTTGCATGATCGCAGAGTCGTATGCAACAATGTCTCATATATCTCCCGCTAATGACCAAAATCAAACAAAAAACACTGTTTAAAAAAGTTTTATTTCGTTGAATTACCCATTTGAAAATGACTTTGCTAAACGTTAACCCCAATTTCATCACAATTGCCACAATTATTCCTTCCATCCTCTTTTGGCGACGTAGCTGTCAATTTTTCAACTACAAAAACATACAGCTGTCACTCTTGCATCAAACTAAATACAAGTGCATCCTCTTTCCAAATATGTAACAAGAAGGGCAAAGCCCATACGACTCACATGCTTGACCTTGACCTTTATATGACCTTGACCTTCAGGTGACCTTCAAGGTCAAGGTCATCCAAGGTCATGCAACACAAAGCTGTTAATTCAAGACATAGGAAGCACAATGGTGCTTATTGGCACTTTCTACCATGAGATATGGTCACTTTTAGTGGTTCCATTTCATAAGGGTCAAAGTGACCTTGACCTTGATGATATGTAAACAAATGTGTCTCATGATGAAAGTATAACATGTGCCCCACATAATTATTAAGTTTGAAACAGTTATCTTCCATAGTTCAGGGTCAAGGTCACTTCAAAATATGTATACAATCCAACTTTGAAGAGCTCCTGTGACCTTGACCTTGAAGCAAGGTCAACCAAACTGGTATCAAAAGATAGGGCTTGCTTTGACCTATATACCACTTGTAGCTAAGGTCGCCATTCTCAATAACGTGGGAGAAAATGTGAAAAATGACTGTTTTTGAGACCACATTTATGGCTCCTGTGACCTTGACCTTGAAGCAAGGTCAAGTCACTATGTATGTTTTTTGAGGCCTTGTCATCATACACCATCATGCCACATTTGGTGTTGATAGACTTAATAGTCTCCGAGAAAAATCCAACGTTGAAGTTTTTTACGCCCGGACGGACGGACGGACGACACGGCTCAGTACATAGACTCACTTTTGCTTCGCATGTGAGTCAAAAACCTACAAACGATAAAGGTCGAATCACCCACTGTTTTGTGAGAAGGGGACACACACACACACACACACACACACACACACACACACACACACACACACACACACACATGCAGGCAGTGCTATGAAAGATCTCCGAGCCGAAAGGTTTTGCTGGGTGGATATACCACGTACCGTGTCGTCCTCTTCATCCATAAGCATGACGATGTTCCACGCTCGATTGTATTCGCCTCGAGTCAGAGAGCATCCCAGGGCGACACGATCAGCTAGAGCCTGTGTGATTCAAGATAAAATCAAAGTTTTTATATTGTGACTCATTGCAGTTTCAGTAACTAAAAACAAAACAACTTATGATAATCACATTGATACTGATGGTGCTAAATTGGATGATAGCGTGGCGGCTGCTTTTGTCCCCCGTAATGTTTCTTCTTCTGATAGACTGCGGGATGGGACATCGATCTACTCCGCTGAGCGGCGTGCAGTACAGATGACCCTGGACTTTGTCCGAACAAGAAGGGCAAAGCCCATACGACTCACATGCTTGCCTTGACCTTTACATGACCTTGACCTTCAGGTGACCTTCAAGGTCAACCAACTAAACCTAGCAATGACATCATACACTGAGAACTGCTTTACACATTTTCCCTACAAAATACATGTGATCTTGACCCAAGGTAAAGGTCATCCAAGGTCATGCAACACAAAGCTGTTAATTCAAGACATAGGAAGCACAATGGTGCTTATTGGCACTTTCTACCATGAGATATGGTCACTTTCAGTGGTTCACTACCCCATTTTGGTCACATTTCATAAGGGTCAAAGTGACCTTGACCTTGATGATATGTGACCAAATGTGTCTCATGATAAAAGTATAACATGTGCCCCACATAATTATTAAGTTTGAAACAGTTATCTTCCATAGTTCAGGGTCAAGGTCACTTCAAAATATGTATACAATCCAACTTTAAAGAGCTCCTGTGACCTTGACCTTGAAGCAAGGTCAATCAAACTGGTATCAAAAGATAGGGCTTACTTTGCCCTATATACCATACATAGGTCAGGTATCTAATTTCAAAAACGTCAGAGAAAATAGGGAAAATGTGAAAAATGACTGATTTTTTACATTTACGGCCCCTGCGACCTCGACCTTGAAGCAAGGTCAAGTCACTGTGTATGTTTTTGTACGCCTTGTCATCATACATCATCATGCCAAATTGGGTGTTGATAGACTTAATAGTCTCCGAGAAAAATCCAACGTTAAAGTTTTTTTACGGACGGCAGGACGCCCGGATGACAGGACGCTCAGACGGACGACACGCGTGACCTAGTACGAAAGTATAACATGTGTACTACAATGTTATGAAGTTTGGAAGAGTTATCTTCCATAGTTCGGGGTCAAGGTCACTTCAAAATATGTATACAATCCAACTTTAAAGAGCTCCTGTGACCTTGACCTCGAAGCAAGGTCAAGTCACTATGTATGTTTTAGTACCTCTTGTCATCCTACACCATCATGCCAAATTGGGTGTTGATAGACTTAATAGTCTCCGAGAAAAATCCAACATTAAAGTTTTTAACAGACTACAGGACACCCGGCCGCCCGGCCACCCGGACGGCCACCCGGACGGCCGCCCGGACGCCCAGACGGACGACACTGGTGACCTAGTATGAAATTATAGCAAGTGTACTACAATGTTATGAAGTTTGGAAGAGTTATCTTCCATAGTTCAGGGTCAAGGTCGCTTCAAAATATGTATACAATTCAACTTTAAAGAGCTCCTGTGACCTTGACCTTGAAGCAAGGTCAATCAAACTGGTATCAAAAGATAGGGATTACTCTGCCCTATATATCATATATAGGTCAGGTATCCCATCTCAAAAACTTCAGAGAAAATTGGGAAAATGTGAAAAATTGCTGTTTTTTAGTCAAAATTTACGGCCCCTGCGACCTTGACCTTGAAGCAAGGTCAAGTCACTATGTATGTTTTTTTGCGCCTTGTCATCCTACACCATCATGCCAAATTTGGTGTTGATAGACTTAATACTCTTTGAGAAAAATCCAACGTTAAAGTTTTTTACAGACGCCCGGACGCCCGGACGGACGAAAAGGGTGAGTACATAGACTCACTATTGCTTCGCATGTGAGTCAAAAAGAGGGGAGCGGACAGTCCAAATGCTTTACAACTCTCTTTCCGCACTGCAGGCTCTATGGAAATGAGAAATGGCCCATCCCTTTATGACTTGACTTTTACGACGTTTGGGGCCTTCTGTAAAGCCTGTTCGTGGCAGTCATTTATCATCAAGTGCACTGTCTATTCGTTGATGGCTCTGATGTCGCTTTCTTCTAGGGGCCCAGCCACGTTGGCATTCCGGGAAACGAGAGAGCGGATCGAGCTGTCATTTCTGCCCTCTGTCCCCCTCCTATCTGCCCCTGGAAGGGTTCCCGCGAGCGACCTCAGGCTCCACATTAATCTGTAAAGCCGCCTGGGCCCACAGAGTGACCAACAAACTTGTTGAAGTGTCTCATGACTGGGGAATGCATTCGTCCTCTTCCTCGTCCTCACGGAGGGATGAGGTGGTCCTCTGCAGGTCCCAGGATCGGCCATTGCTGTTTCACTCATTCCTTTTTAGCATGGTCTGAGCCTCCTCCTGAGTGTGTTTCCTGTGGATGCAGGTTGACTTGAAAGCATGTTCTGGTGGAGTGACCCTGATGTTTGCGTTTAAGAATGCGCTCTTCTTTTGTTATGCAAGCATGTCTAAGGGATTAATCAATCCTGAGCCTGTGATAATTCTTTAAAAGTAAACGGGGTTTTATTGTAAGATCTCTCCTTTTTTCTATGATGTTTTTTTTGCATTTATATCTTTATACATCCCTATTTTACAAATACAAGTTTACATCTGCCTTAAAACTTTATTTCTTAGTTTTATATGGCTCTTAAACCACGTCCTTCCTTCCTTCTGATGATAAAACTGTAGCCACTGCACAATGTAGAGACTTTAAGTCGCGAAAACAATATTGAAACATGAAGGGCAAAGCCCATACGACTCACATGCTTGACCTTGACCTTTATATGACCTTGACCTTCAGGTGATCTTCAACGTCAACAAATTAAACCTAGCAATGACATCATACACTAAGAAATGCTTTACACATTTTTCCTACCAAAATACATGTGACCTTGACCCAAGGTCAAGGTCATCCAAGGTCATGCAACACAAAGCTGTTAATTCAAGACATAGGAAGCACAATGGTGCTTATTGGCACTTTCTACCATGAGATATGGTCACTTTTAATGGTTCACTACCCCATTTTGGTCACATTTCATAAGGGTCAAAGTGACCTTGACCTTGATGATATGTGACCAAATGTGTCTAATGATAAAAGTATAGCATGTGTACTACAATCTTATTAAGTTTGAAACAGTTATCTTCCATAGTTCAGGGTCCCGGTCACTTCAAAATATGTATACAATCCAACTTTAAAGAGTTCCTGTGACCTTGACCTTGAAGCAAGGTCAATCAATCTGGTATCAAAAGATAGGGCTTACTTTGCCCTATATACCATACATAGGTCAGGTATCCAGTCTCAAAAACGTCAGAGTAAATTGGGAAAATGTGAAAAATGGCTGATTTTTAACATTTACGGCCCCTGCGACCTTGACCTTGAAGCAAGGTCAAGTCACTGTGTATGTTTTTGTACGCCTTGTCATCCTACACCATCATGCCAAATTCGGTGCTGATAGACTTAATTAGTCTCCGAGAAAAAATCCAACGTTAAAGTTTTTTATGGACGGCAGGACGCCTGGATAACCAGATGCCCAGACGCCCGGACGCCCAGACGGACGACACGGGTGACCTAGTATGAAAGTATAACATGCGTTCTACAATGTTATGAAGTTTGGAAGAGTTATCTTCCATAGTTCGGGGTCAAGGTCACTTCAAAATATGTATACAATTCAACTTTAAAGAGCTCCTGTTACCTTGACCTTGAAGCAAGGTCAAGTCACTGTGTATGTTTTTGTACGTCTTGTCATCCTACACCATCATGCCAAATTCGGTGTTGATAGACTTAATAATCTCCGAGAAAAATCCAACGTTAAAGTTTTTTATGGACGACAGGACACCCGGCCACACGGCCACCCGGACGGCCGCCCGGACGGCTGCTCGAACGCCCAGACGGACAACACTGGTGATCTAGTATGAAAGTAAAACATGTGTACTACAATGTTATGAAGTTTGGAAGAGTTATCTTCAATAGTTCAGGGTCAAGGACACTTTAAAATATGTATACAATTCAACTTTAAAGACCTCCTGTGACCTTGACCTTGAAGCAAGGTCAATAAAACTGGTATCAAAAGATAGGGATTATTTTGCCCTATATACCATATATAGATCAGGTATCCAATCTCAAAAACTTCAGAGAAAATTGGGAAAATGTGAAAAATGGCTGTCACTATGTATGTTTTTGTACGCCTTGTCATCCTACACCATCATGCCGAATTGGGTGTTGATAGACTTAATAGTCTCTGAGAAAAATCCAACGTTAAAGTTTTCGGCCGCCCTGCCGCCCGGACGCCCGGATGGACAAAAAGGGTGAGTACATAGACTCACTTTTGCTTCGCATGTGAGTAAAAAAAAACCACATGGTATGCAAGAAAAGCCTGTATCCACTTACATTAAAAAATAATGTTGATCGATTCATCCCTTGATCAATGAACTGACTGGCATCTTTAAAACATTAACTTCATGCAGCTTTGGAAATTAGTTTGACAACAAAAAAAATTTCAATACACATGTTTATTCTATCAAAGATTATAGGTTACACAAAGATAGGTCATAAGCTCATTGTCGTGAGGATCGAGACACGTTGCGCCCCAAGCGGATGGTAGTATTGGTGAATCAAGGAAAGTTAATCACACCTCTTAGCGACATGTAAAACTTCTTGTTTATTGACGGTTTCTGATGCGTTCCGATCATGTTTGTGAATAAATTTACTGTGTAATGTGTAACAAGAAGGGCAAAGCCCATACCACTCACATGGTTGACCTTGACCTTTATATGACCTTGACCTTCAGGTGACCTTCAAGGTCAAGGTCAAACAACTAAACCTACCAATGACATCATACACAAAGAAATGCTTTACACATTTTTCCTACCAAAATACATCCAAGGTCACGCAACACAAAGCTGTTAATTCAAGACATAGGAAGCACAATGGTGCTTATTGGCACTTTCTACCATGAGATATAGTCACTTTTAGTGGTTCACTACCCCATTTTGGTCACATTTCATAAGGGTCAAAGTGACCTTGACCTTGATGATATGTGACCAAATGTGTCTCATGATGAAAGTATAACATGTGCCCCACATAATTATTAAGTTTGAAGCAGTTACCTTCCATAGTTCAGGGTCAAGATCACTTCAAAATATGTATACAATCCCACTTTGAAGAGCTCATGTGACCTTGATTCAACCAAACTGGTATCAAAAGATAGGGCTTGCTTTGACCTATATACCACTTGTAGCTAAGGTCGCCATTCTCAATAACGTGGGAGAAAATTGGGAAAATGTGAAAAATGACTGTTTTTGAGACCACATTAATGGCTCCTGTGACCTTGACCTTGAAGCAAGGTCAAGTCACTATGTATGTTTTTTTGAGGCCTTGTCATCATACACCATCATGCCACATTTGGTGTTGATAGACTTAATAGTCTCCGAGAAAAATCCAACGTTTAAGTTTTTTACGCCCGGACGGACGGACGACACGGCTGAGTACAAAGACTCACTTTTGCTTCGCATGTGAGTCAATAAAATGATTTGCTGCAATAATAGGGGTGTTTTGGCTTTGTTTTTTGTAGCAGGCGTTGTGAAATCCAACTCGACCTAGATCTACATGGTATGGTTTGAATGGGAACGATCTATTTTTCAATATTATCTAAGAATGCAAGCTTGTTTATCAACGTATACACCCCTGTGGAATATCTTTAGGAAATGCAAAGCAATACATGCCTGTCAAGAAGGTGATTTGCGGCTAGAAAATCATTTGATTAAGTGAATTCAGTTGCCGCTTCCGGAAAGATTTTTAGTTACAATCAATGAATCATTCAAGCGTTGCCATGTGACCTGCATTTCGATTGTTAAAAAGTAGGACCTTTCAATACCTTTTGATGCATTCAACATACAGCTTTGATAAATTAATGCTGTTCATGGCTTACCTTTTCTTCGGATGGGTTTCTAGTATCCCAAAATATAGCTTTTTCTGCGCGAACTGGAGAGAGCTGCCGCCGTTGAATTGCCCAAAGAGTAGACATATACGCCATATCTACACGAAAGCAGTCCTCTGATTGGTTCCCTGAATAGAATCCTCCAATCAGCAGGCAGCTTTCTTCGCCGTCTTGTCACGAAGCGGTGTGAGTACACTTTCCTTTATTCACTCCTACTACCGTCCGCTAGGTGCAGCGTCTTGTAACTTTTAAGAGCAAAAGCTCGGCATGAGCTATCTTTGTGTAACCTATAATCTTTGATTCTATGCAGGCAGACAGGCAGGCAAGGATAGAGAAAATACGAAAGGGTAACACAGTCTCAAAGGAAGCAACTCTAAATGGCTGCATTCTTACTTTGAAAAGCAGCGCCCGATGTGTGTGGATGCCGAAACGAATTCTGCCGATGGGGATGACGTTGGTGCGAGAGTCGTACTTGATCTGACTGAGGGGCAGCTCCCAGCTAAAGTTGATTAACTGCCCCTTCTCTATAGGCCCACCCATCTTCTCCGCCACAAACCTGGAAGTAAGGACATGTGATAAACATGCATTCCTTGTGAGGTTGCAAGCACGTGCACTGTGCAGTCATGCGGGTTTGTTTGAGAAAGGGTGCAATGATCGAGAGTGAGTGAAAGAGAAAAATGGGGGGGGGGGGGGGGGGGGGGGGGGGGGGAAGGAAGGGAGGGAGGGATGGATGGAGGGAAAGAGAGAGAGAGAGAGAGAGAGAGAGAGAGAGAGAGAGAGAGAGAGAGAGAGAGAGAGAGAGAGAGAGAGAGAGAGAGAGAGTGCAAACAAATGAACTAGAGAGAGAGAGACAGACAAACAGACAGACAGTCAGACAGTCAGCCAGCCAGCCAGCCAGCCAGCCAGACAGGAGAGAGAGAGAAAGAGAGAGAGAGAGACAGAGAGAGACAGAGAGACAGAGAGAGAGAGAGAGAGACAGAGAGAGAGAGACAGAGACAGAGAGAGACAGAGACAGAGAGAGAGAGAGAGGGTTATGCAGGTTTTCTTAGTTACCCTTTCTTTACATGGAATAGGTGCATGTGAGAGTGTATCATACAGTCTCAAGCAACATTTTCAGTGTATTACATTGACCAAATTTCCTGACAAAAGAAGATATCCCAATCAGTGCATTCTAAAGCCGTCTCTCATCGCATGGGACACAACTCCAGTGGCAACCAAGGGGGCAAAACCACTTCCCACAATAATGAATAAACAAAGGTGTACAGCCTGGCTATTTAAGGGCATTGACTACAAAATCAGCAGGGCTGGTTTGAGTAGGAGCAAGTATTGATTTCTGTAGTTATGCAAATTTTAGGAATAGCATAGGGAGACACAATGGATATAATCTTTACCCCAAACCCACAGGGCGATAAACCTCTCAACAAATCTGAATGACAATCTATACTCTGCGTCGTACTTGACTCTGACAGACTCCCTAACATGCAGACTGCTATGGCTTAATTCTCCTTCGTTATAGCATGGGACGTTTTTCTGTCTTTTTTGAAGTAATGGATTAAACAAATGAGACATTTAAGAAATTTGCATTTGCATAGAAATAACATTTTTTGATAATTGGTTAAAGTTGCACAAAAATTGCAGTTTACAGCTGTACACATATTTGTTCTTCATTGCATGTATTAGCCTAAATGAAACATTACAATTGTATTCTGTTCAGTTTTTAACCAGATAGGCTTGAAATATGTTGGGCATTGTCAAAACACCTTTGTGAGTGCAGGTATTGTTAGTTTTGGGGATGGTGCTAAAAAAAGGTGTGAGTCATAGTTTGTTATGGCATTGACATGAGCTAAGAAAGCATTGCGACGTAGGGGCACCGTAGTCATGAAAAGTGGAGGAAGGCCAGGTGCTGCATGATTTATATAAAACAAAACAACCAAGTATTCTAGAGAGTTGGTTTGGTTATTGGACACACGCAACACCTCGCAGTGATTTTTCCACTTAAAAGTTCTCCCCAAACACAAAAGACAAGCACAAGGAAAATACATAGAACTGAATGGCTGAACTTCTGCTCAATGCTCTACTCATTCCTACAGTTACTCCATGTTTTTACTCTTAAGCTTGAGGAAGGCTTTCAAGTCGAAAGTGCAAATAAGCTGTTGGGTCCAGTGATAAGAATTAAGTGTCTTCACTTTACACTTCGTTGTTTTGTTATACACAATTTTAATTGATCCTCTGCAGTTCACATCTTACTGAAGTATACTTACTGTGCCAAAGTAGGGATCTGCTGGCGTGAAGACATCAGGGGCTGGATCCGGAAGGCCACCTCCTCAAGGTACTTGACGAGCATGGGGTCACAGGGTGATGAGAAAGGTTTGTTTACAGCTTGGGCCTGGATCTCTGCCTCTCGCTCTTTCTGTGCCATCAGTTCCTCCTCCTTCTGCTTCTCCTCCTTCTCTCGCTCTTTCTTAGACTTCCTGTAGACCCATCAGATGATGTACAGTTATAATGGTGGTGTTGTTATGTATGGTGCACAAGACAGGAGAAAGAACACTGAAGTATCCGTGTGACACATATGACTTGTCTGCATTCTTTAGTCTTGAGGAGCAGCATAGAAGACCCTTTGTAATTTTTGTTTTTGCAGAGAATGAAATATTTTGGCATGCTGCAAGGGGATGTTTCACTCTGCTGGGATGCAACACGCACCTGTCCACCCACATGTATACACATGCAACGATGCAAGCATATACACACATCCACATGCACACATACATGCATCCATACACATCTACACACACAGAGGCAGGCATAAACAAACAAATACACAAAGAGGTATACATACACAAATTCATTCACACACACACACACACACACACACACACACACACACACACACACACACACACATACACACACACATATATATATATATATATATATATATATATACATGTTTAGAAGCACGTACACACACACACACACACACAGACATACAGACACACACACACACACACACACACACACACACACACACACACACACACACACACACACACACACACAGAGACATACAGACACACACACACACACACACACACACACACACACACACACAGACATACAGACACACACACACACACACACACACACACACACACACACACACACACACACACACACACACACACACACACACACACACACACACACACACAGAGACATACACACACACACACACACACACACACATACACACACACACACACACACACACACACACACACACACACACACACACACATACAGCACTCACATATTTATTACATGCATTCATTGTTGCTTTACTGCAATTAATGGAAAGTCATGATGATGATATATAATTCCCAGAAAAAAAACTTTTTTTTTTTAAATAATGAGAAATACTCTGTTCAAAATAAAATCACAACAAGAAGGGCAAAGCCCATACGACTCACATGCTTGACCTTGACCTTTATATGACCTTGACCTTCAGGTGACCTTCAAGGTCAAGGTCAAACAACTAAACCTACCAATGACATCATACACAAAGAAATGCTTTACACATTTTCCCTACCAAAATACACGTGACCTTGACCCAAGGTCAAGGTCATCCAAGGTCATGCAACACAAAGCTGTTAATTCAAGACATAGGAAGCACAATGGTGCTTATTGGCACTTTCTACCATGAGATATAGTCACTTTTAGTGGTTCACTACCCCATTTTGGTCACATTTCATAAGGGTCAAAGTGACCTTGACCTTGATGATATGTGAACAAATGTGTCTCATGATGAAAGTATAACATGTGCCCCACATAATTATTAAGTTTGAAACAGTTATCTTCCATAGTTCAGGGTCAAGGTCACTTCAAAATATGTATACAATCCAACTTTGAAGAGCTCCTGTGACCTTGACCTTGAAGCAAGGTCAACCAAACTGGTATCAAAAGATAGGGCTTGCTTTGACCTATATACCACTTGTAGCTAAGGTCGCCATTCTCAATAACGTGGGAGAAAATTGGGAAAATGTGAAAAATGACTGTTTTTGAGACCACATTTATGGCTCCTGTGACCTTGACCTTGAAGCAAGGTCAAGTCACTATGTATGTTTTTTGAGGCCTTGTCATCATACACCATCATGCCACATTTGGTGTTGATAGACTTAATAGTCTCTGAGAAAAATCCAACGTTTAAGTTTTTTACGGACGGACGCCCGCCCGGACGCCCGGACGGACGGACGCCCGGACGGACGGACGCCCGGACGGACGGACGACACGGCTCAGTACATAGACTCACTTTTGCTTCGCATGTGAGTCAAAAATAGCAAAATCTACACAAGGAAATAATAGAAATGAAGGAAACGCTTCCTGAGACGGGCCACACTAATGGACTCATTCCAGGAGAGATGTGTTGGAAAGATGGCCAAGCTGGTGGGCCATACATGCTAGCGGGCTACATCATCTGATTGGCGAGCAATCTTAGTTGATCGGTTAATCCCCAGTGAATTCATGGTATTTCACACACAAAATGACAAAAGAATCTGAAGATTTGAAAAAACATAGTAACAAGAAGGGCAAAGCCCATACGACTCACATGATTGACCTTGACCTATACATGACCTTGACCTTCAGGCGACCCTCAAGGTCAAACAACTAAACCTAGCAATGACATCATACACTAAGAAATGCTTTACACATTTTCCTACCAAAACACATGTGACCTTTACCCAAGGTCAAGGTCATCCAAGGTCATGCAACACAAAGCTGTTAATTCAAGACATAGGAAGAAAATGGTGCTTATTGGCACTTTCTACCATGAGATATAGTCACTTTTAGTGGTTCACTACCCCATTTTGGTCACATTTCATAAGGTCAAAGTGACCTTGACCTTGATGATATGTGACCAAATGTGTCTCATGATGAAAGTATAACATGTGTACTACAATGTTATGAAGTTTGGAACAGTTATCTTCCATAGTTCAGGGGCAAGGTCGCTTCAAAATATGTATACAATCCAACTTTGAAGAGCTCCTGTGACCTTGACCTTGAAGCAAGGTCAACCAAACTGGTATCAAAAGATAGGGATTATTTTGCCCTATATACCTAATATAGGTCAGGTATCCAATCTCAAAATCTTCAGAGAAAATTGAGAAAATGTGGAAAATGACTGTTTTTTATACAACATTTATGGCCCCTGCGACCTTGACCTTGAAGCAAGGACAAGTCACTATGTATGTTTTTTGAGGTCTTGTCATCATACACCATCATGCCACATTTGGTATTGATAGACTTAATAGTCTCTGAGAAAAATCCAACGTTAAAGTTTTCGGACGCGCGGACGCGCGGACGCCCGGACGGACGAAATGGGTGAGTACATAGACTCACTTTTGCTTCGCATGTGAGTCAAAAATGCAGTCGATTATATTATTGCGGCTCGCCAGCTTGTGTAGCCTGCAAACTTGGCCATCATTCTCACACGCCTCTCCTTGGACAAGCCTACGGGTGTGGCCCGTCTTTAGAAGCTTTTCTGAACAAATTGAGTTAAACAAATGAAATTAATCTTGTTGCACAATGAACTCTGACCAAATACAAAAACTGTTTCAAAACTGGAAAACAATTCTAGATCACTTAATTGAACAACAATAGATACCCACTTCATATGCTTAGAATGAAAAATATGTTATCACCAAAACATTAATTAAATAAACTTACTTCTTTTTTTAGCCACTGAACGACTCTAAGTAACTATATTCTTCAGTCCTCAAATGTCATTCCCAAAGCACTGACCACTTACGAAACAGACTGTCCTACCACGCAAAACAAGATACACCCCGCATTGCTCATGCATAAGCTTCTATTGGGAAAAGCACTGGGAAAGGAAGGGAAGGGAAGGGAAGGACCTATGCTGTCTGATACAGATGATGCCCATCTAGATGACAAGTTAAAAAAGTATAAGTTCCTTTGCTGAATACTGATCAACTTGTAACATGTATCATGTTATTAAGTTGTATGAAACTCATTATATGGATTCTGATTCATTTCATTCGTTTTCTAGTGAGCTTTACCTTGCAGAAAGTCCTGTGCTGAAATTATCAAATACCAATAGGACAGTTTATGAATCAAACAGAACTGTCTGCTCAAACCAGTTTTTAAATTTTATTGGAAGAAAACATATTCAGCAGTTACACACCAACTGCATTAACACTTTCATGATATGAGAAAAAAATGCAGTCAAACATTGCCACAGTAGCACCTGATCTCTTATTACTGTCCAGAGTGGTTTCCAAGATGCCCTCATTTTAGTATCAACATGAATTGAAAAAAAATCTGCTAATGTTTCATGCACAGCAGTAATGAAATAAGTTAACAGACATGGAAAACACAGGCGCATATGAAAATGGCTCATACAAATAATGTAAACAAATGATACAACACTGTGACTTAATCCCACACAAAAATGGGATAGAATCTAACTATGTTATGAAGGATAACAAATGAAGAAGATTAGTGATATCCATGACTGGAATTAGCCACAACAGTATATATCCTCATAAACTTTGCTTACATTTTGGATGATCTGAAGAACAGGGAAAATAAAACAGATTTCAAATCAAACCGCACTCAAATGAAGTATTACTATTTACTTATAAATATATCTACCAATCTATGCTCTGTAAACTGTATTTCAACACATGAAATTTTAAATTTATGTGTTTGGAAAAAAAAAGTTTAAGCTTGTTGATAATAATGATCCAAAATAAACAAGAAATGTAATAAATAAGGGGGGATAGAAAACGAAGGAAACACATTGGAGTCACACATTTGTCTATTCACAGGCAAAGACAACAAGAAGGGCAAAGCCCATATGACTCACATGCTTGACCTTGACCTTTATATGACCTTGACCTTCAGGTGACCTTCAAGGTCAAGGTCAAACAACTAAACCTACCAATGACATCATACACTAAGAAATGCTTTACACATTTTTCCTACCAAGGTCATCCAAGGTCATGCAACACAAAGCTGTTAATTCAAGACATAGGAAGCACAATGGTGCTTATTGGCACTTTCTACCATGAGATATGGTCACTTTTAGTGGTTCACTACCCCATTTTGGTCACATTTCATAAGGGTCAAAGTGACCTTGACCTTGATGATATGTGACCAAATGTGTCTCATGATGAAAGTATAACATGTGTACTACAATGTTATGAAGTTTGGAACAGTTATCTTCCATAGTTCAGGGTCAAGGTCACTTCAAAATATGTATACAATCCAACTTTGAAGAGATCCTGTGACCTTGACCTTGAAGCAAGGTCAACCAAACTGGTATCAAAAGATAGGGATTATTTTGCCCTATATACCTTTTATAGGTCAGGTATCCAATCTCAAAATCTTCAGAGAAAATTGAGAAAATGTGGAAAATGACTGTTTTTTATACAACATTTATGGCCCCTGCGACCTTGACCTTGAAGCAAGGACAAGTCACTATGTATGTTTTTTGAGGCCTTGTCATCATACACCATCATGCCACATTTGGTATTGATAGACTTAATAGTCTCTGAGAAAAATCCAACGTTAAAGTTTTCGGACGCGCGGACGCCCGGACGCCCGGACGGACGAAACGGGTGAGTACATAGACTCACTTTTGCTTCGCATGTGAGTCAATAAAAATAATAATATCATGCATTTGGTAAGTCTTATATATTATGTTTTTTTAAATATAGATAATCAGTGTTCCTAGTCGAGAGAGTTCATCTGTCCTCAAGCCAGTTTGAGCCAGATGGGTTGCAAGAGAGGATGAACCATTCATACACACACAAGAATGAGGGTTTGTTTTGTTTGGTGATGGTTAGGCAACACACAAAAATAGTTCGTTTCAGGTAGCATGACCAAAAACAATTTAAAAACACAGAACAGGATAAGCAGGTAGGAACTTTCACCAAAAATTCTTTTCAGTTCAAAGAAAGGATACTGTTTCCAAGGCATGTAAAAATGACGTTTTGCAGACAAAAATCCTGGTATTTTGTACACCATGAAAACAATGCTTCATACACATGAAAATCTGACGTTATCATTCATTCTAATGAAGGATTTACCCATTTTAGGTGTGTGCTGTTTTTGTGTGTCTGTGGAGTATTTTTTAGCAGCAAAAACAAAAAAAACAACAACAACAACAACAAAACAACAAGTGTAGGGTCAGGGGCAAAATTAAGGTTGGGCAGGTGACAGGAAACAAGCTGTGTGTGCCTTGTCAGCCAATGTCAGCAGATATGTCTTTCTCATGGCAGGAAAGGTTCATACTGATAAGACAGTCTACAGTTGTTGGGTAAATATTTGAAATATGTCTAAAATCCTAGAAAGTGTTATTTGAGTGAATACTAATTAAAATAGTGGTAGAATTCATTTCTTGAGAGAGAGAAAAATCTATCTCATTCTCAGGAAGGCTCATTCCAAGGATACATAGAAAGAAAGAAAGCATGGTTCAGTTAGCATCTCAAAAAGGACAGAAGATATCAGCATGTATGACTAATTATCTTGCCTCTTGGCTCATGCTATAGGTGCTTGTAGGTTTATGTGTGTGAAGAACACATCTCATAGCAACTTTCTCTACTCCTTGCTGTCACTCCTGTAGTGACTTAGCTATCAGCCATGCCCACTATGCAGCCCCCACCCACACCAACCCTCCAGCCCCCACCCACCCCACCCCTCCAGCTCCCACCCACCCCATCCCACCAGCCCCCACCCACCCCACCCCTCCAGCTCCCACCCACCCCACCCCTCCAGCCCCCACCCACCCCACCCCTCCAGCCCCCACCAACCCCATTCCACCAGCCCCCACCCACCCCACCCCTCCAGCCCCCACCCACCCCACCTCTCCAGCCCCCACCAACCCCATCCCACCAGCCCCCACAAACCCCATCCCACCAGCCCCTACCCACCCCATCCCACCAGCCCCCACCCACCCCACCCCTCCAGCTCCCACCCACCCCATCCCACCAGCCCCCACCCACCCCACCCACCCCATCCCTCCAACCCCCCATCACATTTCTCTTCTCAGACTCACTGTCCAAATGTCAACAGTCAAGTGACAACCTTGGGTCACAGCTGATGTTCTTCCTGGCATGGTTGCTAGATGCGTAAGAATGTGTTAGAGTAGGTAAACTGGAAGGCCAGCTCATTTCTTTGCTGTGCAGCAACAGACAAAATGGGATTGGTGGGAAGGGTGAAGGGTGGTGTTAAAGAACATGATACATTAAGGTGTAATCAGCATCTATTTTCTTCTGGTCTACATAAGCACATACATAGAAGAAGAACTTATTCTTAGGGGGGAAAAAATCCAAAAATCTGTCACTTCAACACTCCAAGTAAATTATTGACGTCAGCAACAACAAACATGTGAACAAACTTGCTTACGATTTTGTTGGCCTAGATGAAGGAAAGATAATTGAGAAAATCAACTTTAGAAATGCTGCAATTTTTTTCTTTCTTTTTTAATAAACATGCTAGCAATTCAGTCAGCATAATGCATAGATAGTCATTATTCTGTACTAGAACATTTGTTATCCAGAATACATCACTGTGAATTATTCATTCCTCATGCATACAAAGTCTCACAACATATGCAGAAGAAACAAATAAAAAGTGATATATATATTACACTGAACAAGAGAGAGTGCATTCACACAAGTGTCTGTTTTCATCATGCAAATTGCCAACATATACAGTGCACGCAAAGAAGCACAATTAATTTGCCACAACTGCAATGCTTTCCAAAGCATTAATTAATTAATTAATTAATTAAGGCAGAGGAAGAGCAAGTATACTTGCAGTAAGTAGAGAGGAATCTGACTTAGATACAGACTGACTGCTGAGGGAGTGAAGACCCTGCAGTGAGGGGACACCCTAAGTAAGACACTTACGACTTGGAATCTCTGGCTGTCCTAGAGGCCTTGGGCCCCAAGCTGGACTTGGACATCTCAGCTGATTTGCTCTCATTCTCCTCAGCTTTGATTTGCACAGGGTTTTCTGGCCTGCAAGGTAGGGGAACTACATTGGCCCACACCTCCACTTCACTCACTCAGGCCAGGGAATAATCAGAGGAAGTTGGACCAGTCTTGTAGGCAAGTAAATGATGTTCTATCAGACTCTTGGAGGCTGCTGAGTCTGGGCTCTGAGATGTATAAAATGTAAAACACAGAAGGCTAGGATAAGGTATCAGTATACACAACACAGAACACTATCTAAATGGGAGTAGTCTATGAGATAAGCTGCCCTCTTTGAAATTGTTTGGTCCAAAACCATGGTATGGTCTAAATTTGTATTCATTTCATGATGGACTCTTTAAGTGAACAGCTGCTAATTTCTAACTAAATGCTGAATCGATTGACTTTCCATGTCATGAGTTTGAAATAGGAAGATTTCCCAGCCTTAGCTAACTATGAAAGTGGAATTTTAACATCTCAAATCATCACCACAAGGTTTGCATATTTCATGCAGAAATATGTAATGAACAATTAATCTTTAATGTCGACAAGGTAGTCAAAAAGATAGGTTTAAAAGTATTCTTACATAATTTTGTGTACATAAAGGCTGCCTCCTATCTCCAACAAAATGTTTATTGCACAAATGAAAAGAAAAAAAAGGACACGTAACTACAGTGCTGCAATGCTACCAAACACAGACTGGTGAGGAGTGAAAGTCGGCTGAAAGCTTGTGACACATTTCAACAGGCTTGAGATGCCAGAACAGCTTTGGCTACAGATTCACTATGTCTACCACAGATCAGAGGAAGAGTGGAAGCAAAACAATAAAATTGTCATAGCAATGGCAATAGTGATCCCATCAAGCAGGTGAAAACCACAGCGGAAGTTGTGATGTGACATTAATGGACAGGTTGACAGTCTAAGGGTTTGAAAGGAACCTTACTGAGGTGCTTCTTCTCTGGAAGAAGAAAAAAACATTGATTTTAAAAGCTTAGAGATAAAAATGCATTACACATCATTTCAGGCATGTTGGCAAAAGAAAATATTCCTTTACTGTAACCACAATCGTTTCCATGAGCCTTGATCATTCATAGAAATGCCCCCCCCCCAAAAAAAAATAAAAAATTAACAGATAGCAATCAGCATTTTCCTTGACAGCATACAGCACAGGAATATTTAAAACAGCACAGGAATATTTAAAACACCACAGTAGTATTTAAAACACCACAGGAATATTTAAAACAGCACAGAAATATTTAAAACAACACAGGCATGAGACAAACAAATGATTTCTTCAGAAGCGGAAAACCTCATTTAGAACTGTTCGTACATACTTCAACACAAGGAAAGAGTTACAAAATTAACATGCTTCCCAAGAGAGATTAATTTCAGCATGGACTGAAGGCGATTTTGTGCTGTAAACCACACAGAAAAGGTAACTCACTCTTGTGCTTTGGCATTGACAAGGTAAATTGGTCGTTTGTCATTCACGTCCTGTTTGCAGTAGTCCTCTAGGGTCATGAATTTGGTTCCAGCCTTCAGCTGCCCCACATCGAAGAAACCATTTTCAATGATGTTGTTGAATTCTGAAGAAAAGGGACAAATGTACAGCGATTTTCTCAATAATTGCAACAAATTCAATACATTCATTTAGAAGTGCATGTTTACTATTCAGTGCACATGTCAACCCTAATTTAATTTTTTTAAATTCTTAAACAATATATCTTTCATTCAGTTTGAAATGCATACTAAACTGCTAGTATGCATTTCTAATCTTACCAAAACTAATCATTTTAGAAACTCGTCCCCTTTGATAACAAAATGAAACAAGAAGGGCAAAGCCCATACAACTCACATGCTTGACCTTCACCTTTACATGACCTTGACCTTCAGGTTACCCTCAAGGTCAAGGTCAAACAACTACACATAGCAATGACATCATACACTAAGAAATGCTTTACACATTTTTCCTACCAAAATACCTGTGGCCTTGACCTAAGGTCAAGGTCATCCAAGGTCATGCAACACAAAGCTGTTAATTCAAGACATAGGAAGCACAATGGTGCTTATTGGCACTTTCTACCATGAGATATGGTCACTTTTAATGGTTCACTACCCCATTTTGGTCACATTTCATAAGGGTCAAAGTGACCTTGACCTTGATGATATGTGCCCAAATGTGTCTCATAATGAAAGTATAACATGTGCCCCACATAATTATTAAGTTTGAAACAGTTATCTTCCATAGTTCAGGGTCAAGGTCACTTGAAATTATGTATACAATCCAACTTTGAAGAGATCCTGTGACCTTGACCTTCAAGCAAGGTCAACCAAACTGGTATCAAAAGATAGGGCCTACTTTGCCCTATATACCATATATAGGTGAGGTATCCAATCTCAAAAACTTCAGAGAAAATTGAGAAAATGTGAAAAATGTCTGTTTTTTATACAACATTTATGGCCCATGCGGCCTTGACCTTGAAGCAAGGTCAAGTCACTATATATGTTTTTTGAGGCCTTGTCATCATACACGATCATGCCAAATTGGGTGTTGATAGACTTAATAGTCTCCGAGAAAAATCTAACGTTAAAGTTATAAACGGACGCCCGGACGCCCAGACGGACGAAACGGGTGAGTACATAGACTCACTTTTGCTTCGCATGTGAGTCAAAAAGGAAACAGTATGTATCATTATGCTTATCTCAGTACTTTATCAAAATTTGATGGATGAAACAAAATGAGGACCTCAATCCATGGTTAATTTGGTGAAATCTGTTTTGAGGTAATGTGAAATCTCCCAAATTTTCACTTTCTGTCTGGGCTTAATGTGATAAGACCAGGTGCACATGCTGTCGCATAAATTCGACAAGATTAATAGTGAAAGTGAATGAGTGAAATGTAGCCAACATCGCCCAGTCGAATATTGCCGAGTCAGCGCGAGGCGTGGCTCAAAATAGGAACATAGGTCAAGGGTTCAGCCCCTGTTGCTATCCAGCTGATTCGTTAGGGTAGGGGGGTAGACAGCTAGTTCATAATTAAGAGGGGGGTGGCTAGGTTTTGGCGCGAGGTTGCATGAGTGATCCTCGTGCCCCGGCGTCCTCACGTGTAGGGCCTCGTGCCTTTGGGGTGTCACGTGAGACGATTGAATTTTTGGGATTGGTTGATTAGTCGTAGGACGAGTGACCGTTGAACTTTTGGCGCCCATAGTGCGCCAGTCCATACTTTGCTGCTGAGCGAGGTAAGACGTGTCTGCATGTCTGGGACACTCGGCTCCCTGGGGACAAGCTGTCTCCAGGGAGGCCTGAGCCGTTGAGGGGGATGTTCAATCCACCCGAGGGTGCAGCCGTCTGATTCAATCACGGTCTGGTTGAGGTGAGCATGATGTAGTTTTGAGGTTAAATGTGTATTTGATTTTTGTTAGAAAGGAATGCTAATTCTGATTGACTGCTCTGGGTATGGGAGTAAAAGGGAATTATCTCTGCTCGGGTCTGGTAAAAGGGGATTGAGAGGAATGAAAGAACGAGAGATTTATTTGCTCTTAATGGGTCAGTTGAATTGTTAGGCTTTTATGGGGATAACGTCTGAGTAGCGTTTATCTGTTTTGGTGGTTGCATTGTGAATGGTGTGTGTGAGGAAGCGTTTGCCTTATACTGGTTAGTGATAGGCCGTTCCTCATCTTTCTATTTCAGACCATACTATGTGTCGTTAGGCACAAGCGACGTTGGACGGATATACGCACTGTGGTTTTCGTGAGGCAGTGGTCCTGCTGTCAGGAGCCTTTAATCAGTGAAGTGATGCCGGCAGGCGATCACTAGTTCTCTAGGTCCGAACGGAATAGTAGAACTTGTCCACGTTCTCACGTGTCGGGTAGACACGTGTGCATGCTGGTGTATGCGGTTCTAGTAGGTAGAAGCCTTTAGTCCGTAATTGTTATAGAAGAACTATATAGGTCAGAGCTAGCTTATCTGATGCTATGTTAGAAATTCTTCTAGGCACAGTTCAGTGCTAAAAAGGGGACCGAGTCCCATAACCGTGACTGAGTCACAGAGTAACTAGCCCACCAGTGCAGTTACTAGTCGAGCAGCAATAGTCGATTCACGGAGCAACAGTAGGGTACCAGAGCACCACTGGGGATCAGTGCTGACTGCTGCCGGATACCGACGGAGCCGACGGGAGGGAGCCGCAAGCCACAGGTGTGGCCCGTCCCAAGTCAAGCCATCGCCCGGGTGGAGACCGAGTGACCTAGAGCTACGACAAGAGGGGAGCGGGAAGACCACTTCCGCTGAGCTACTCCGGCGGACCCTGCTACGACAAGAGGGGCGGAGGCTGTAGCTTCGCGTGCTCTCGCGACGCTGTGGACACAGAGAGAGTGACAGCTATCCTCGGATTAAGTGTTTCTTTCAGGAGAAGAAAGACATCTATATGGTAAGGTACCTTCCTATGATTCTAAGCTGATCTGCCGTGGGGTAGCTGAACTTGACATGATTGTGATCCCAGCCAGAACGACGCACGTGCAGAAATAAGCAGGCATTAGATCCCATGAACTTGCAGGCACAGAGACGCAAGAGGCACTGTATTGTGGGGGTCATCCTTATAATGATGCTTAACTACCCCGGTTCCGGGGAGTATTAATTCTCATGTGTGGTCTGTTTATATACTCTCGTCTTCCTGTCTGACGTGAAGGCAGGAAGGGAGGGGAAATCTTTTGGTCACTGTAGAGTGACGTGTAGACGCGCTCCACGCGCTGTTGTTATATGCAAATTAGCGACCCGGTGCCCTGCTACGCCCAGCGGCTGCTGCGATTGGCTCGGCCCAGGTCTGCTTCCAAGAAGCCGGTAGAGAGGCCCCGCCCACTGGAGCGAGCGCCTTCTCTCTTGCCTGGGCTAGTGCGTATAGCGGTGAATTGTGTGTTGTTGTGATTTGTTGTTGTCCGGGGTGGCCACCTCTGGGGAAGGGATTTCTTTTGATGCTTGTTTATTGATTAAAAATTTGTCTTATATTGACTTTGCCCCTCAGTCGTCTTCTTTTTGTTGTTGTTTCTCCTTTTGTGTATTTTTATAGTTGCAGACATATGGTAACTCGGGTTTTGCTGAAAACCCTTGGGGGCGTGCAGAGTGACTGACATTCCAACAAATTATTTTAACGGTTAAATTACTCACACTACCCCATAACGCGACACATGCATTCTGTGTAAACAGGAGGACTTCAGTCTCCTATTATACACCCAGACTGATTAATAAATCAGGGGTGTTAAGAATTTTTAGTGGGAAAATTCTAAATGACTTCATTTTAATCCTGATATTGCTGAGTGGTAATTGGATCATGGATCACAAGTCACCCTCCAATTTCCATAAATCCCTTTTGGCACATATCCTTGGACTGCCTATACAAACCTACTGGAGCAGGCCCTGAAAGTTCCATGCCCATAGGTTTCAACCGGCATATATGTGCCTCTGTGTGTGTGTGTGTGTGTGTGTGTGTGTGTGTGTGTGTGTGTGTGTGTGTGTGTGTGTGTGTGTGTGTGTGTGTGTGTGTGTTTGTGTTTGTGTGAGTGTGTGTGTGTGTGTGTGTGTGTGTGTGTGTGTGTGCGTGTGTGACAGAACAGCGTTGTACAAATGCTACCAATGACAAATTATAGATCATACTGGTGGAAAAGAGCAGTCCAGTGTCTCTCAGTCCCTGTTCAGGATGACCTGACTGCTATTTTCCATACGGCTGACTACTTGAAAGTGCAGGCAGTATATACTCAACTCACCCAGCTTTCCGGTGAGGGCATACTTGGCAGAGAGGTTGCTGTCTAGAAGTCGCTCCAGAGCGGCATCGGTGAAGGGACTTCTCCGACTGGAGGACAGCTGGATTTCCTGCAGGAGCTGCAGGCCTCTGAAATGGAGGGTCAATGCTCAGTGTTGGCAGTTCTCCATTTCCTTTTCTCAAGCACTTCAGCATCTTTTGGGAATCCAAAGAAGGCTGTGCCGTTTCAAGTTCTATCCTAGGCATGTCGTTCTACTCATCGTACCTATGGTTTGAAGGGATTGCATGAGTTTCAATTGCAGTTGTTTCGCGGCTTTGATTCTGACAGAGCAAAACAAAGATTTACTCATCAGTTTTCAGTTTGTTTGGAATCCCCTCCACTGATGTGTCACACTTGTGGACTCATCCGAGGAAAGGAGTTGGGACCCCCACTCTACTAGTGAGCCACAGCATCTGATTGGCTGCATTTTGGCATTGGCGTTTATGCACAAAACAGAGCCAAATCTCCTTGACGACTGCTGCAAACATGACATTCATTGTAATCCAATTCAGCTGAAAGCGCATTGTGTACACCAAGCAGTTTGTCAATTATTCACATCTTCTTGTTATTCTGTGGGGTGGAATAACCATTCAAGATTGCGTATGTGAGCTGGCGAGCATGTAATAATTTGGTTGTCATTCTGTGTGGGAGTCACTGCAAATTAAATGATTAACATTGCACCCCTTTCCTTGGACAAGTCCACTAGTGTGGCCCAACAGTGGAAGGGAATCTGTTTCTTTCATACAGGAAGAAAGAAGACAAGAAAGGTGTCACATAAGTATAGCTTTAGACTCCTGTTTTAGTCTGTGGAAGGCAAATGTGAGTATCTAAATTAAATGGACGCTAAAGTCCTAAATTGGAAATTTTCACTTTTTTGCATTATCATATGAATAACATATCCAACCACTAAGAACAAGAAGGGCAAAGTCCATATGACTCACATCCTTGACCTTTACATGACCTTGACCTTCAGGTGACCCTCAAGGTCAAGGTCAAACAACTAAACCTACCAATGACATCATACACTAAGAAATGCTTTACACATTTTTCCTACCAAAATACATGTGACCTTGACCCAAGGTCAAGGTCATCCAAGGTCATGCAACACAAAGCTGTTAATTCAAGACATAGGAAGCACAATGGTGCTTATTGGCACTTTCTACCATGAGATATGGTCACTTTTAGTGGTTCACTACCCCATTTTGGCCACATTTCATAAGGGTCAAAGTGACCTTGACCTTGATGATATGTGACCAAATGTGTCTCATGATGAAAGTATAACATGTGCCCCACATAATTATTAAGTTTGAAACAGTAATCTTCCATAGTTCAGGGTCAAGGTCACTTCAAACTATGTATACAATCCAACTTTGAAGAGCTCCTGTGACCTTGACCTTGAAGTAAGGTCAACCAAACTGGTATCAAAAGATAGGGCCTACTTTGCCCTATATACCATATATAGGTGAGGTATCCAATCTCAAAAACGTCAGAGAAAATTGAGAAAATTTGAAAAATGGCTGTTTTTTAGACAACATATATGGCCTCTGCGACCTTTACCTTGAAGCAAGGTCAAGTCACTATGTATACTTTTTGAGGCCTTGTCATCATACACCATCATGCTACATTTGGTATTGATAGACTTAATAGTCTCCGAGAAAAAATCCAACATTAAAGTTTTCGGACGCCAGGGCACCCGGACGGACGAAACGGGTGAGTACATAGACTCGCTTTTGCTTCGCATGTGAGTTAAACAAGAAGGGCAAAGCCCATACGACTCACATGCTTGACCTTCACCTTTACATGACCTTGACCTTCAGGTGACCTTCAAGGTCAAGGTCAAACAACTAAACCTAGCAATGACATCATATACTAAGAACTGCTTTACACATTTGTGACCAGCCACGACAAAACCAGTGCTAAGTACCGCGGCACTATTTTGCGCTACGACTGAGAAAAGGCGGGGAGGGTCACTCTGGGTGATTTTCACTTTTTGATGAAAATAGATTCTACATGGTTCAAACTATCATGCCAGTAAAGGAAACATTTTGAAGAATTATATTTTGATGGTAAAATAAAGACTTTTGTGTTATGTATTGTTTCAAAAGCTCCCTGTAATTAGCGTTAATTGCCTCATTTTAGCCGCAATAAACACACCTAAACCCTTGCAGAACCCCTTCATGTTATATACCGTTAGAAAGGCTGCTCTCTCGGCGTTCCCGCTCTGTGGATGTCAAAGAAAAATAAGGTCAGCTATTTTTGGAAACAGAGTTTGAAATACCGTTGCTAAGGTGTTTAATGTCTGAAGAGAGTAAATCTTCTGAGACCGTTTTTTCAAAATGACCGCTGCTTCAGTACCCAACTTGAAATGCCTGTAACTCCTATTCTAATTAACTCACATTGTTCATTCTTATATCAAAACAAACAGAAATGAATGCAGAATTCAAAAGTATTAAAACCCCATTTTGTCCAAAAATGGACTTAGCACTGGTTTTGTCGTGGCTGGTCACATTTTTCCTACCAAAATACATGTGACCTTGACCATCCAAGGTCATGCAACACAAAGAGCTCTGTTAATTCAAGACATAGGAAGCACAATGGTACTTATTGGCACTTTCTACCATGAGATATGGTCAATTTTAGTGGTTCACTACCCCATTTTGGTCACATTTCATAAGGGTCAAACTGACCTTGACCTTGATGATATGTGACCAAATGTGTCTCATGATGAAAGTATAACATGTGTACTACAATGTTACGAAGTTTGGAAGAGTTATCTTCCATAGTTCAGGGTCAAGGTCACTTCAAAATATGTATACAATCCAACTTTAAAGAGCTCCTGTGACCTTGACCTTGAAGCAAGGTCAATCAAACTGGTATCAAAAAATAGGCCTTACTTTGCCCTATATACCATATATAGGTGAGGTATCCAATCTCAAAAACTTCAGAGAAAATTGGGAAAATGTGAAAAATGGCTGTTTTTAACATTTATGGCCCCTGCGACCTTGACCTTCAAGCAAGGTCAAGTCACTGTGTAGGTTTATGACGCCTTGTCATCATACACCATTATGCCAAATTTTGTGCTGATAGACTTAATAGTCTCCGAGAAAAATCCAACGTTTAAGTTTTTTACAGACGCCCGGACGCCCGGACGCCCGGACGCCCGGACGGACGAAACGGGTGAGTACATAGACTCACTTTTGCTTCGCATGTGAGTTAAAAAAACGATTTTTTTACATACATTCCATCCATCTACCCTAATTTCGAGTAATGTGCCTCTGAAAGTTGTTAGTTTCCTGCTGGCATTACTCCAGCTGAGTATCAATAAACTCTTAAATAAATTTTTTCAAGTTGAAAAAAAAAATACACACACACACAAAATACAGATCCCAAACTTTCAGAAAAGCAAAACACCTCAAAATGCTTGCTTTCACAACTTGTGTGTGCCTGTTTAGGCTAATTACTTGAAATCGATCTCTAGAACTTCAGCCTTTTTGTTACTTGGACACTCACAAATTATTTCATTTTATGCAGCACATGTAGCCAGCAGAGCCAAATAAGATATCCTTAAGAGCCCTACCCAAGTTTGCAGATTTCTGTGGCTGTGGGTTCGTCCACAGCACACACAGTGAGCGCCCAAGACCCGTTGCGACGCACAGCCTCACTTCCTGACTGCAGCATGGAGATCAATGGCTCCAGACCTCCATTCTCTCGGAACTGGATGAAAAACAGGACCAGCAGTCATTATCAGTATTTCATCATCTTAATTAATCATAAGCCTTGATTATTCATATAATATCTATTATCAGCATTATAATTGCCATCATTGTCATCACTGTTGGCATCGGCATTGGCATTGTCATAACCATCATCATCATCATAACCATCATCATCATCATAACCATCATCATCATCATAACCATCATCATCATCATAACCATCATCATCATCATAACCATCATCATCATCATAACCATCATCATCATCATAACCATCATCATCATCATAACCATCATCATCATCATAACCATCATCATCATCATAACCATCATCATCATCATAACCATCATCATCATCATAACCATCATCATCATCATAACCATCATCATCATCATAACCATCATCATCATCATAACCATCATCATCATCATAACCATCATCATCAGTTCCTCACTGATTGACGGTATAATTAAAGCTTTTTATCAATCCTCCTCCTCCTCCTCCTCCTCCTCATTGTCACAGTTGTCATCGTCATCATCATCATTGTCATTGTTGTCATCATCATCATCATTATCATCATCATCAACCGCTCTCACTAATTGCCATATGCAAAATACAACCAGCCAATTTTTTAAAATCATTGTGAACTGACATAGCACTACAACGCCTACCTCAAGTCTGGAGTCGGCATCACACACAAATGCTGATGCAGAGAGGGCTGCCTGACTTTGCACTGAAGTGTTCCTGAAAGATGAATTTGAAAAAGAATATAATGATGGGCCCAGAACATTTTAGGAATATTCGTGACATCCATTTTTACAAATATAGAAATAGTCTCAACATCATTACACAATTTTTTTTTCGTTTCTTCTTCTTTCATTTTGTGTTTTCCATGAGTAGCCAGAATATCACAGACTGCAAGCAAGTCCAGAGCAAAGACAGAAACAAAGAATACATTTTGAATGGCATGGACACACAGCTTTCAAAAAGATCTTCAAGTCTTTTGGGAGCAGGGGAAAAAATATGTCTCCCAGGGATGTCCTTCTGCAACCTCCTAGTTAACATCCAAGCTTTTGAACCACCGCATTCTTCAAGTGTTGCAGTCACAAACTTCTGTCTCCTCAGACACACAACATGGACAGAACATCAAGAGGACAGTGACTGACCAATGAAGGGGCAGAGCTATGGACTTACATGGAGCGGAGAGGCTCGATGAGAGCAGGCACCACACCGCGGGTCTTGGCCTCAGTGCGGAGATTCTCATCCTGGGCCAGGTTAGTCAGTGTGCAGGCAGCATTGGCTACCGCCTCTTCCTGCTTGTCCCCCAGGATGGACACCAGGGGCTCTATACCCCCAAGGTTTCCCACCTCCCTGCACAAATACACCAGAATGACTTGTAGGTATGACAATTGTGCTGTGTTGATTAAATCAAGACACATCAAACATGATATTGCAAGAAGAGCTGTGTGTATCCATGTTGCTCAAGACTATGTGAAGGTTTTCTTCATAAAATTATTATTTTCATTTAAACTTGGTATCTTTTTTCTGTTCTCGGCATTACACAGAAAATATTGTGTCTGCATAATCTGTCAGTTTGCCTACACTGTCTGTCTGTATCTGTCTGTCTGTCTGTCCATTCGTCCATCTTTCTGTCCATCTGTCTGTCTGTCTGGGTGCCTCATCTCTATATTTATCCTGCCTTGGTTTTGGTCCATCTTTCTTTGTCTCAATCTCTTCGTTTCACCCTACCAGCCTCTCTGTTCCTGCCTCTCGGACTTTGTCTAAGTTCCACTCGCTAGCTCCAGGTGGCACATGTGTGATGACTGAGACCAAGATACCACTATTTCATAAGCTTATGACCAGTGAGTAGAGAGCGGCACCTACTGGCAGTTGGTGTGGTTGGCGGTTGTGAGGTTAGCCATAGCCAGGGTCACCATTTCCCTCACATCGGGACTCTCACTGTACAGAAGCTTGACTAGAGCTGACAGTCCCTCTGCAACACAGGAATGCTGTTACTACTGTTAGCAATGCATGCCATGCTATTGATTTGATTCTAAGAAGGAACACATTCAAGGGGTTGTGTTCACACTTCTCTTTTAAAGGGGCAAAGATATGTTGAGATCATGATGATGGAGAATGAGTCAAGTCATCCCGAGCAAGGGCTGAACCACGGCCCCTAATTACCTTGCATAATTGCCAACAGGTCAAGCTACTACAGCAACTCCCTATCAGTGTAGTAGGT
>JAWQFJ010012610.1:40000-43083 GCA_034096865.1 Theodoxus fluviatilis | reverse complement strand
CGTGCGCAAGAGAACATTGACGGGGCTAGTGCAATCCACTGTGCGTGACGCCCCCTCATCGGCTGGAGCCACTGGCTGCTGGGATTTGGGGGTCTACTCTAGTGGCTCATGCTTTGCTGACTGTCTGCAGGAACTGCGAAACAAGTACGTCTTCAAGGTGGTGCCCATGCTCAACCCTGATGGCGTCATCGTGGGCAACTACCGCTGTTCCCTGGCTGCACGTGATCTCAACCGCAACTACCGCCACCCTCGACGGGAGACCTTCCCCACCGTCTGGCACACCAAAAACATGCTGGAGGAGCTCATGCATAAACATGAGGTGGGCGAGAGGAGAAAGGGTGGGAAGATGACTAAGTTAGTGAGACAGAGAAAGTGAAACAATGGGAGTGGAGGAAGAAGGGGAAGGGAAAAGTTATAAGGAGAGGGATGGGAAGGTGGGGTGGGGTGGGGGGTGGGGGGGAAGGAGAGAAGGAGGAGGAGGAGGAGGTTATTGAGAATGTCGTGGAGATTGAGGAGGTTGAAAAGAAACAGAGAGTGAACAATGAGCAGAGAACGAGTGTTGAAAAAATTAAGGAGGGAAGCAGGAAAAGCAGGAAAGGTAGACAAATGAATGATGTTGAAAGGTCTATCATCATTTGTGAACTACATAAGATCATACTGAGTTAGATACTGCAGCAGCAGATAATGACGATGAAGAGAACGAGGCGTACATTTAAGCAACTGCAGAAACAAGTAACTTAATACACTTGAAAGGAGAAGCTCGAGATAATGAAAGTTTGCAAAATGAAAATGTTCTGACGACCATTCATTATAAAAGCATATCGTCATACAAATAACTCGGTGCAATTTTGCAGAATGTATATTTACTTCACAAAACCTACGCGACGGAACAGCTGGCAAAAGACACACAACACCACAGCACAGGTGTTGACTGAGTGGACGATTACCTCGACTTGGGTCGTCACTTTGTCTGCAATCGTGCGTCCAGAAATTGTGAAGGCCGTATTACACGAGGCGATTTCACGCTTTCCACACTGACGCTGTCCACACGACAAAATATATCTCCCAATCGCAGAGCAAAGGTATTTGTAAAGGTAAAGGCGTGATTTTGTATAGCGACTTTCCACCATTGATCGGTGCTCAAACCGCTTTACACTACTGATGCTCTTCCTCCACGACTGCCAACCACGATTGGCTGCCACGATGACGCACGCTGGAGAGCGTCAGTGTTGAAGTGTGGAATCGCCTCGCGTGACGCAGCCTTTAGCAACAGCGAGGCTGTATCCTGTGAGTAAGTAATGCACCTTGCAGCGTGACGCAGCCTTTAGCAACAGCGAGGCTGTATCCTGTGAGTAAGTACTGCACCTTGCAGCGTGACGCAGCCTTTAGCAACAGCGAGGCTGTATCCTGTGAGTAAGTACTGCACCTTGCAGCGTGACGCAGCCTTTAGCAACAGCGAGGCTGTATCCTGTGAGTAAGTACTGCACCTTGCAGCGTGACGCAGCCTTTAGCAACAGCGAGGCTGTATCCTGTGAGTAAGTACTGCACCTTGCAGCGTGACGCAGCCTTTAGCAACAGCGAGGCTGTATCCTGTGAGTAAGTACTGCACCTTGCAGCGTGACGCAGCCTTTAGCAACAGCGAGGCTGTATCCTGTGAGTACTGCACCTTGCAGTCGCCTCGCGTGACGCAGCCTTTAGCAACAGCGAGGCTGTATCCTGTGAGTAAGTACTGCACTTGCAGCGTGACGCAGCCTTTAGCAACAGCGAGGCTGTATCCTGTGAGTAAGTACTGCACCTTGCAGTCGCCTCGTGTGACGCAGCCTTTAGCAACAGCGAGGCTGTATCCTGTGAGTAAGTACTGCACCTTGCAGTCGCCTCGTGTGACGCAGCCTTTAGCAACAGCGAGGCTGTATCCTGTGAGTAAGTAATGCACCTTGCAGTCGCCACGCGTGACGCAGCCTTTAGCAACAGCGAGGCTGTATCCTGTGAGTAAGTACTGCACCTTGCAGCGTGACGCAGCCTTTAGCAACAGCGAGGTTGGATCCTGTGAGTAAGTACTGCACCTTGCAGCGTGACGCAGCCTTTAGCAACAGCGAGGCTGTATCCTGTGAGTAAGTAATGCACCTTGCAGCGTGACGCAGCCTTTAGCAACAGCGAGGTTGGATCCTGTGAGTAAGTACTGCACCTTGCAGCGTGACGCAGCCTTTAGCAACAGCGAGGCTGTATCCTGTGAGTAAGTACTGCACCTTGCAGTCGCCTCGTGTGACGCAGCCTTTAGCAACAGCGAGGCTGTATCCTGTGAGTAAGTACTGCACCTTGCAGTCGCCTCGTGTGACGCAGCCTTTAGCAACAGCGAGGCTGTATCCTGTGAGTAAGTACTGCACCTTGCAGTCGCCTCGCGTGACGCAGCCTTTAGCAACAGCGAGGCTGTATCCTGTGAGTAAGTACTGCACCTTGCAGTCGCCTCGTGTGACGCAGCCTTTAGCAACAGCGAGGCTGTATCCTGTGAGTAAGTACTGCACCTTGCAGTCGCCTCGCGTGACGCAGCCTTTAGCAACAGCGAGGCTGTATCCTGTGAGTAAGTACTGCACCTTGCAGCGTGACGCAGCCTTTAGCAACAGCGAGGCTGTATCCTGTGAGTAAGTAATGCACCTTGCAGTCGCCTCGCGTGACGCAGCCTTTAGCAACAGCGAGGTTGTATCCTGTGAGTAAGTAATGCACCTTGCAGCGTGACGCAGCCTTTAGCAACAGCGAGGCTGTATCCTGTGAGTAAGTACTGCACCTTGCAGCGTGACGCAGCCTTTAGCAACAGCGAGGCTGTATCCTGTGAGTAAGTACTGCACTTGCAGTCGCCTCGCGTGACGCACGCAGCCTTTAGCAACAGCGAGGCTGTATCCTGTGAGTAAGTACTGCACCTTGCAGTCGCCTCGCGTGACGCAGCCTTTAGCAACAGCGAGGCTGTATCCTGTGAGGAAGTACTGCACCTTGCAGTCGCCTCGCGTGACGCAGCCTTTAGCAACAGCGAGGCTGTATCCTGTGAGGAAGTACTGCACCTTGCAGCGTGACGCAGCCTTTAGCAACAG
>JAWQFJ010012610.1:25000-30000 GCA_034096865.1 Theodoxus fluviatilis | reverse complement strand
TTGACAAGTCATTAACAATGGAGCGTGATGCGCGTTTTAGAACAACCTGTTGGTAGCGAGGGGTCAATCATCTTCCAGTCATAAAGAAATGGACACAGATCCGCTTTTGGCTCCGACATGCATGTACACAAGAGCTTATGCACCAACAAACTTGTGTTTGTCGGCCCGTAGGAGCACACGCGTGCAGATGTAGGAGTACACAGGTGCATGTGCAGATGCAGGAGCAGACACGTGCATGTGCAGATGTAGGAGCACAGACGTGCATGTGCAGATGTAGGAGCAAACACGTGTATGTACAGATGTAGGAGCAAACACATGCATGTGCAGATGTAGGAGTATACGCGTGTATGTGCAGATGTAGGAGCAAACACGTGCATGTGCAGATGTAGGAGTACACACGTGCATGTGCAGATGTAGGAGCAAACACGTGCATGTGCAGATGTAGGAGCAAACACGTGCATGTGCAGATGTAGGAGTACACGCGTGCATGTGCAGATGTAGGAGCAAACACGTGCATGTGCAGATGTAGGAGCACACACGTGCATGTGCAGATGTAGGAGCAAACACGTGCATGTGCAGATGTAGGAGCAAACACGTGCATGTGCAGATGTAGGAGTACACACGTGCATGTGCAGATGTAGGAGCACACACGTGCATGTGCAGATGTAGGAGTACACACGTGCATGTGCAGATGTAGGAGCAAACACGTGCATGTGCAGATGTAGGAGCAAACACGTGCATGTGCAGATGTAGGAGCACACACGTGCATGTGCAGATGTAGGAGTACACTCGTGCATGTGCAGATGTAGAAGCAAACACGTGCATGTACAGATGTAGAAGCAAACACGTGCATGTGCAGATGTAGGAGCACACACGTGCATGTGCAGATGTAGGAGTACACTCGTGCATGTGCAGATGTAGAAGCAAACACGTGCATGTACAGATGTAGAAGCAAACACGTGCATGTGCAGATGTAGGAGTAAACTCGTGTATGTGCAGATGTAGGAGAACACGTGCATGTGCAGATGTAGGAGCAAACACGTGCATGTGCAGATGTAGGAGCAAACACGTGCATGTGCAGATGTAGGAGTACACACGTGCATGTGCAGATGTAGGAGCAAACACGTGCATGTGCAGATGTAGGAGCAAACACGTGCATGTGCAGATGTAGGAGCACACACGTGCATGTGCAGATGTAGGAGCACACACGTGTATGTGCAGATGTAGGAGTACGCACGTTCATGTGCAGATGTAGGAGCAAACACGTGTATGTGCAGATGTAGGAGCAAACACGTGTATGTGCAGATGTAGGAGCAAACACGTGCATGTGCAGATGTAGGAGCAAACACGTGCATGTGCAGATGTAGGAGCAAACACGTGCATGTGCAGATGTAGGAGCAAACACGTGTATGTGCAGATGTAGGAGCAAACATACTAATGCTTATGCACAGATGAATACCAGGTACTACTTCAGTGTAAATTGAGCAATGATTTAAAAGGTTCACACCAGCAAAGATGTTTTCGATCTGTTACATTTAAAAATCATTCCAGGATCCTAAGCCCTATGCACTGCTGTCGCTTGAGGAAAAGTATGACGACTCAAATATCATACCAAACTTCAATCAATTTACAAAGTTAGATTGAAGGCAAGCACCAACGTTTAAAACAGGGATTTCTCATGAGCTTTTTGGGGGGTTGTGGGTCATATTACTTGCTTGCTGAATCAACCCGTGCTTGTCCTGCCATGTTGAACACTGCCAGACTAGACTGGAAAGGCCAGGGTGCTGCTACCGCTATTGCGGGGGTCGGGACTAGACTAACCCAGGGGTGACTGGGCAGTTTCTCTTCACGCAGGCTTTCCCAGCACTCGCTTGTGTTCAGGGCTCCAGTGTCCTCACAGACACCTTCCCTAACCCTCACCTGTACCGTCGCCAGGTAAGATGCATACCTTTGTGACGTCACTGGACTGTGCCTGTGTTGTTTTCGCGTGGCCTCTTTGAAGCAGACAATGTCTCGTGCTTTCTGACGTTTTCGAATGCCTTGTTGATCTATTAAGTGAATTGTTTTATTGACTTTTTTCACAAGTGATGTGTTCGTAATTATTGTCAATAGTCACGAAAAAGCTCCTTTGGCATATAAAGAAGAATTATTGCATTTTTCAATGCCTAATTGTAGCCTCAGGAGCCGCTTAAATCAAATATATATGATAAAATGTTTTGCTGTGTACTTTTTCTTATCATGGCTCTCAAGAGATACCGATAATTCGTCTGGTGATATGTACTCATGCACTCTATCCTGTAACAATGTCATGCTGTTTTGTCGCCTGGATCCTTTCCTAACTCTTCACCCTCCCCGACGTGTTTACCAATGCCTAGACATTTTCACCGAATGTGCATTATTCACGACTTTAGGTTCGAAACACCACTGTCTCTGCAGGTTTAGGGGAAGCATAGAAAATGCATAAAGCAGTACTTTTGACGATTAAAGCGGAATACTTTGTTTCCTTATTAACGACAATTTAAAAGTTAAAGATCAACAACAACAACAAAAACCCAAAGGATGAATGTTGATAAAGTATAGGAATATACTTTTCTAGAATCATAAATGCACATCTAAACTGTGAATAAGACACTCAAAAAATCGTAAATCAATGTCATTTGTGCTTATTGTAGCAGGTCTCTGGATCTGTTTGACTGGAACATAAACAAACCACACACTTGAGTCAGCCTACTTAGATTTGATCTTTCAAAATATCATTTGAGCCATTGCCGCTTATGATAAACAACAAATCACGAGACTTTAGCCGGAGATTATCCATGGGATGAAGAAGCCCCTTTTTTCCAGATAGGCCCCACGGTGAACTTTGCTTCAACACAAACGATAGTGAAGTGCCAGGTAGGCCCCACGGTATACTTTGCTTCAACACAAACGATAGTGAAGTGCCAGGTAGGCCCCACGGTATACTTTGTTTCAACACAAACGACAGTGAAGTGCCAGGTAGGCCCCACGGTATACTTTGCTTCAACACAAACGACAGTGAAGTGCTCGGTAGGCCCCACGGTATACTTTGCTTCAACACAAACGATAGTGAAGTGCCAGGTAGGCCCCACGGTATACTTTGTTTCAACACAAACGACAGTGAAGTGCCAGGTAGGCCCACGGTATACTTTGTTTCAACACAAACGACAGTGAAGTGCCAGGTAGGCCCACGGTATACTTTGTTCAACACAAACGATAGTGAAGTGCCAGGTAGGCCCCACGGTATACTTTGTTTCAACACAAACGACAGTGAAGTGCCAGGTAGGCCCCACGGTATACTTTGTTTCAACACAAACGACAGTGAAGTGCCAGGTAGGCCCACGGTATACTTTGTTTCAACACAAACGACAGTGAAGTGCCAGGTAGATCCCACGGTATACTTTGCTTCAACACAAACGACAGTGAAGTGCCAGGTAGGCCCCACGGTATACTTTGCTTCAACACAAACGACAGTGAAGTGCTCGTACGAATTCATTGAAAGTCAGAACGTATTTCGCTGTCTGTGAAAAGAAAAGGGGGGGCTGATTTTTCTTATGGTTTAAGTCTACCGATTTGTGTATAGTTTAGAAACTTGACATATAGCAGACGAACGAGTCACTTACCCTATGGTTGTACTGTTTGCGCCCAGAGATGCTCAAGTGCCTGTAATTCCCCCACTTCTGTGGATAATACATACTTTGACATCCATTGGAACGCCTGTTTTCGAGGCTTTCACACATTAACGAAAGTTTTAAAATATTAAACAATAGTAATTTATTATTCATTTGTGGATGTCCAGAACCACGCAAAAGATCAACCCATCGCATGGGACGTATTCTCAAACGTAAGTTACGTGACGCCTGAGGCATCTTAGGGGAAGTCAAATGCCATTGGTTGAAACGATCAGGTGGGCGGAGTTACGGAAAGGTCCATGCATGCTTTAGTGTGAGTGCACTGGTAAGGAAGCGGGTCTATTGGATCCCATCTGTCTGCAGGCTGGCTCCAGCGTGGACCGCTACGCTCGCCTGGCCAAGCAGTACAACTTCATGAGCAAGTACGAGGGGCGCAGCAACGGAGGGGTGCCCTGCTTCACTGAGGAACGCAGCATGGAGAGGCAGGCCAAGGTCAGGCTCTGGCAGAGGAGGAGGAGGAGGAGGAGGAGGAGGAGGAGGAGGAGGAGGAGGAGGAGGAGGAGGAGGAGGAGCAGGACATTTCCCTAGTGATTTGCTTCTTACAATTCTCGTAGAAAGATGCGTGAGTCTGTTCTTACACTCAGTGCTCAGCTCAACCTCAGTCATGTGACCAAGGTATCAGGAAGGGATGGAGGGGGAGCCACGGATGAGATTGGGAGGGGGTTGGTGGCAGGATGAGATGAGGACGACCATGATGATGACGACGACGACAATAACGACATTAAACTCGCATAAAAATCGTAACAAAACCAGTAGCAGCAGGAACAACGACACTGATTTTGACGGCAAAGAAGTGATGGAGGGGGAGATGAAGAGAAAGAGGAATGGGGGGAAGGTAGGAGGAGGAGATAGAAGAAGGAGAAAGGGAGAGAGAATAAGGAGAGAGAGAGAGAGAGAGAGAGAGAGAGAGAGAGAGAGAGAGAGAGAGAGAGAGAGAGAGAGAGAGAGAGAGAGAGAGAGAGAGAGAGAGAGAGAGAGAGAGAGAGAGAGAGAATACAATAGTGGTGGGTGGTGGTGGTGATAAGAGGTTGGTTGGTTGTGATGACAGTGGAAGTAGTGACAGTGGTGTTAATGACAGCGGTGGTGATGACAGTGGTGTTAACGACAGTGGAAGTGATGATAGTGATGTTAACGACAGCGGTGGTAATGACAGTGCTGTTAACGACAGTGGAGGTGATGATAGTGGTGTTAACGACAGTGGAGGTGATGATAGTGGTGTTAACGACAGTGGAGGTGATGATAGTGATGTTAACGACAGCGGTGGTAATGACAGTGGTGTTAACGACAGTG
>JAWQFJ010012610.1:0-17500 GCA_034096865.1 Theodoxus fluviatilis | reverse complement strand
CCCTGGCAGAATTAACCTTTAAAACATCTGTTTTAAATATATGAATAAATATATAGATAATATCCAATGCATTCGTTTTATACGTAAGATTTTGATATGTGTGAAAGGCATCGATAAACTGCTATTGCTGGTTCAAAACACCGCAATAAAGCAGCGCTTACTAACACAGGAAGAAAGCCGCTGTAACAAAGTAACACCTTCTTTACTTAGCCTTCGGCAATCCTTCATAATGTTTTCAAATGAAATTGTCAATCTCACGAAGCTTTTTTAAAATTTTCCTGTATGAAGTACTAAATATGAGAAAAAAAAGCCGTCGCTATGGCGACACCTTATGTTCTTGTGCATCTCTTCCCCAGACTTCGACAGCCTTTGCTGTCTGGAAGTTTTTTTTAAAACGTTCGAGTGCAAATTTAGGATGTTTCGGTTTCGGTTTGAACAATTGTTTTTACTTTTTTGTCCCATTTTGTGTAGGAGGCATTGGAAGTCATATTTAGCTGACTGAATGCAAACAAATACATCTTTTTTAGGCCCAAACATAGGCAATATAGAAAGAGAACTGTTGAATAACCATGATGAAATGTGTCCTAACGGATGTGGAAGGCTGACAATCCCCTGTTGTTCTCAAGTGAGAAAGTTATATTTGATCAAACACGAAGGGTTTTGAATAGAAAAGGTATTTATAGAACGATCGTAGACAACGAATCTCTGCTTGCCTTAGCTCCTTTGACAAGAGTGCTCTGCACACATATAATGTAGTGTGACACAACGCCACCTGTATAACAATGTGTGCTATGTGGCATTTTCTCTTTCTGTTTGTCTAACAAGCGTTGAGTCACTAGTTGGTTTCCATCCCTCAAGACTGGCGGCTACTTTTTGCTTTAAAAGATATCCCCAAATATCTACGCAAGTGCAGATTTTGATGAGGAAATGTCATTGCGCAGAATCATATGCGGATCACACACAAATTGCCATTCCTCTCCATGTCCCTTACGTTGCACTCGAGCGGTGTGCTCGCTGTGCCAATGTAAGACTACGCCATTGCATTTCGTGCTATGATCACTTTTAAATAATGAAAACGACAATCGGAAAATAAGCACATGTTCCCCCCGACCACCCTCTAGTCTTGAACAATATACAAAATCTTGATTGTTAAAAAGTTTATTATTTCTTGCTGTATATTTAGTGTTGATTTACGTATCACCGTTTCGATTACTCGTTTCTAAGTTAGAACTGCTTCATTTTTGCTGTGTGCGTGGTAGTGTTAGTTTGTTTGATGTGATGTGCATGAATCCTGATCTGTTTAGTATGTTTGATAAATTAGTTCACTTTTTCGTACTTACTTGCCTGTATTGAAGCACGGCTTTTTGTTCAAATCATACTCTATCGAACATTCTCATAGTGTCTGACTAAAGGTCAAAATCATAAAGGATTACAGTCCACAAAAAACTGTTGTGTCATCAAAAGATTGATTTACAATCATTGCGCTCGGGACCTCGACTTTCACATGCCTTTGACGATTAACAAAAGAAAGAAAAATTCATGTGTAACCTTAACTATATTAGTCCATGACGCTTTCTACGCAGGAGAACTTTCTACAAAGAACTTTATCAAAAACAGTAGCGCAGACTTAGATGCTATATGGACATTTGATCTCTTTGCAAGGAACTCTGCTAGCTGTAATGGTTCCTAAGTGTATCACCATGACCAGGGACAGTTCACCCAGCAATGAATGCAAATTGGTTGGATATGAATAATTTGTACAATGCATAGGAAGGATTCACTGTCATTGTTGTCCAAACAGTTCCCCAATTGAATCGACCAGATGCCGGTAGAAATCCTAGCGTAGTAAAACTTCCTCATTGCATTTTATTGAACTTTTGGATGTAGAAGTCTACAGTTTTCCAAATGGTGCAGTTGATTATATTACAATGTTGCCACGCTTGATCCAAGGACAGTGATCGATAGTTACCAAAACCATAAAATTATTATTATTACACCACGTCTACTTATCTTCACTTCACTTCACTTGTCCCGTAGTCTGGACGACCGTTGGGGCACCATAGATGATCTGGCAACCAGCTCTCTCCATTCCTCTCGCCTCTCGGACTGTCTCAAGGCTTTGCTGAGCCTCATCCCTGTCCACTCTGAGACGTTGTCCTCCCATCTTTTCCTTTGTCTGCCTCTCCTCCTCCCTCCTTTTACTGTGCCTTGTAACACAGTCTTGGCAAGCCCTGACGATCGTGAGACGTGCCCATACCACTTTAGTTTGCGTCTTTTCACAGTGGTCAGTAGTTCTTCATGGGGCCCGATGGCTTGCCTGATTCTGTTTCGGACTTCCTCGTTTGTGATGCGGTCCTTGTAGGAGATGCCGAGGAGTCGTCGAAAGCATCTCATTTCCATGGCCTGTATCCTTCTCTCCAAGTCAGCTGTCAGTGTCCATGACTCACAGGCATACAAAAATATGGACATGACCAGGGCGCGCATCAGTCTGATCTTTGAGCTGAGGACTATGTTCCTGTCCTTCCAGATTGTCTTGAGTTTTGTGAGTGCTGCTGTGGTCTGAGCTATTCTTGCGAGTATTTCAAGTTTGGATCCTGCATCTGTTACAATTGCTCCCAGGTATTTGAAGCTGTTGACGGTTTCAAGTTTCTCGCCACATACCGTGATGTCAGTGCTGATGCCGTTGGTGTTGTTGGTATTCAGTTTGGTCTTCTCTGCACTGATCTGCATGCCAAAATTTGTGGAGGTTGTGTCTAAGCGCTCCACTAAGTTTTCCAGCTCCTTTTCACTTCCGGCCAGGCCATCTATGTCGTCAGCAAAACGTAAGTTTGTGATTGTTCTGCCGCCAATGCTGACTGTCCCCTCGTGGTCTTTTAGGGCGTCAGTTATTATTCTTTCCAGGAAGATGTTGAAGAGGGTGGGAGAGAGCAAACAGCTTTGTCTCACTCCGACTGTGGTTCTGAACCAGTCCCCAATGCTACTGTTGAAGTATACGGCACTTGTGGCATTGTCATACAGGTGTTCTATGACTCTGATCAGGTTGGCGTTGATGTTGTACAGCCTCATGGTAGCCCACAGTGCTGCATGCCATACCCTGTCGAAAGCCTTCTTAAAGTCCACGAAGACGTGGTAGAGGTCCTGTTGGTGTTGTAGGTACCTCTCGCACAGTATCCTGAGGTTGAAGATCTGCTCCGTTGTACTGCGCCCTTGTCTGAAGCCTGCCTGATCTTCAGCGATCATCTTCTCTGCTTGTGGCTTCAGTCTGTTCAGTAAGATCTTCAGCATGACTTTGCTCGGGTGTCTGATGAGGCTGATAGTTCAGTAGTTCTGGCATCGCTGTAAGTTGCCTTTCTTGGGGAGAGTGATGATGAGGGACTGCGTCCACGGTGTGGGCCACTCCCCCGTCTGCCAGATCTTGTTGCAGATGGTCAGTAAAGCACTGATCATCTCTAACCCCCCCTGCCTGCACCAGCTCTCCTGGGATGTTGTCCACTCCTGCTGACTTCCCCTTCTTTAGCGATTTTATTGCTGCTTCTACTTCTACACGAAGGATGGGGTGGTCGTCGTTGTGGTCGCTGGAGGGACATTCGGTACCTCTGGGTCTCTCGTGGTTCTGTAGTTGTAGAGTTCTGAGCAGTATTCTGTCCACCTCTTTAAAATGCCTTGTACTTCCGTCAGACACTTTCCGTCCTTGTCTTGTATTGTGGTGGTTCGCCCTTGCTTCGTCCTACTTTACCAAGATGCTATTGAAATTCATATTTACCTTGAAGTGTTCTAAGACCAAAGCAGATAAGCACATCATTCTCAAAACCACATGGTTTTGCTAACAAGAAGAAAATAATTCAACCAGTCTGCTTTTTGGCTTCATCGAGAACCATTACAAGCAACGCCACACACACTGCTTAGACCAGAGCACTTTGTACGGTGACCACTAAGACGTCATTCTTACGTCATCCATGACGTCACACTAACGCTTGCGGTTTTCCTGTCATGCACGGCGTGCAGCACGGGCAGTGGAGGCGAGAGCGAGTCCGAGGGGGACGGGGGAGCTACGCTCTCCCTCAGTGCCAGACGTAACCCCTACCAGAGAGCTCTACCCCCTCCTCTCGCCCCTCACCCTCTGGTGCCGCCTGCTATCATCAAAAAGCTGCCCAGGTAGGGAGGGGGTCTGGATCACGAGTGTGTCTCGATGTCTCCGCAGGAATGGTGTTCAGAGGCTTGGAGGAGCTTGTACATGTATGCGCGTGTGTGTGCTAGATATCGTCTCTTCATCCACTGCAGTCTAGCTTGGCTTTTGTTGTGCTATACCTTGACTGATGTCTCTAATGCATCTCGCTTCTCTCCGTTCTGTTGTCGTGTGTCTGTTCTGATTCACCGTCACACTTACGTTTATGTAGGTAGCACTAGCTGAAGGCGGAATCTCGTGTGACACTGCACCACAAAAGGAGTCAAAGCAATTTTAAAAGAGGTGTTAAGGTCTTTTATTTTCATTATATAAAAGCGAATAGGATTTGTATTATGCTCATATCAAGTGAACACATTTTGTCCTTGACTTACCGTCGACACAAAGTAAAATCGTCTGTAATTACGTCTACCATGTCCTTTGTCGTCACCGAATGGACAGACACTCTTCATTGTGTCTATTCCTACCTTGCCTTCATCACTGCTAATGGTTTTCGAATGTTCTGATGTAAGATCTTTGCACGGATGACTTATTTTGTCAAGCAGGGTTACACTGAGTGCATGTTTTTGGTTAGTTTTGCTTCCAACATTTCACATGGGTCAGGTAGCCTTGTGATACTGAAAAGACTTTCGCTCGTGAAAGTGTACATGACCTTGTTCCTTTTCAACAAACAACAGCAGCATTGGCAAAGTTGAAGCCAATATGGCGTGACAGAAATATCACTCTCGCGTTGAAGATCAGGCTCATGCGCACGCTGGCCATCTCCGTATTCTTGTATGCATGCGAGTCTTGGACACTCACATCTGAACTACAGAGACGGATACAAGCCCTGGAAATGAGATGCTATCGCAAGATTCTGAACATCTCATATAAAGACCATGTCACGAATGAGGAAGTCAGCAACAGGATCAGGAGAGCATTTGGACAGTACGAAGACCTGCTGCTCTCAATCGGAAAAAGCAGAACGCTGAAGTGGTACGGTCACGTGTCAAGAGGCAGTGGGCTGGCCAAGACCATCCTGCAAGGTACCGTACCAGGTGGGAGAAGGAGAGGCAGGCAGAGAAAGAGGTGGGAAGACAACATCAAAAAGTGGACAGGCTTGACCTTTGTTGACTCACAGCGAGCCACAGAGGAAGATTGTCCGAAAGTCATCAGTGGTGCCTCAACAACCCATCTCAGGGTTAAGAGACTGAACTAAGAGGCTGAACTGATACCGTTTTGTCTCGTATACAACTCATGCCGAGTCTCATGTATATCTGTTGAAATTGGTACCAAGATCAAGTCGATTTCCGTAATGTTTTGTTTTCAAATGTTTGTTCAAGATAATTGACAGGTTATTGTATCGTCTCAACAAGGCAAAAAATGAAACTCTGCACGGAATACTTAAAATCTTTTCGGCACATTCTTTTGTTTTGCACTGTATTGCAATGGCTGGAAGCTGACGAAAGCCCAAGCAAGACAGTAGACGATAAATGTCTTTACGGCTTTAATAATGTCATCATCACCTGTACAGTCAGTGTAAAAATTATAAGACACATTGTCATCAATACAGAGCTTTAAAGTGTTGCTATATTTTGTTGTCTGAAATTGCGAAAATTACATTTGTCACAGGCTGTATGCTTGACCTTTTTTTTGCGCATGGATACAACACTTTGCATACTCCTCAAAGTTTATTTCCATGATGACCAGACTTTTCAGACTTATGATTTACATGCAAAGAATATGTGTATGATCTTGTGGTGTACATACACGGGATCTCTTTAAAGAACGTTTTGACGGATTTTGTTAATGCTAGGCACACATACGTAGAGTGAAATCTCAGTTAGCAAGAAATACAGCTGCGGAGGTATGATATAATTTTTGTTTGAGCTCTAAGCATGCCATATGGAGAGTCGACGGTCTCTCTCTCTCTCTTTCTCTTTCTCTCTCTCTTTCTCTCTCTCTCTCTCTCTCTTTCTCTCTCTCTTTCTCTCTCTCTCTTTCTCTCTCTCTGTCAGGAGCTGCTAGGTGGTGGTGACGCTCCTGTCTCTGTAATAAGGGAAGCACTTCCTACCCCTGTGCTACTAGGGATGAGACGAACACGAAACAGAACACACACGCATGGAAAACTGTATAACAAAGGATTTAATATTCAGAATGACCCAAGAAACCCCCCCACACACTGACCAGCAATCCACAGTTCAAATCACAATCTCCGCAATCCAAATCACCAACTCTCCACCTCCGCAGCATAAAGCACAAACCCCTTCACCTCCGATGCACAAATCACAAAAGCCCTCACCTCCACAAGCCAAATCACAAAACACTCCTCTGCTGCACAAATCACAAAGCTTCAACTCCACATCACAAATCACCAAACCTTCACCTCCACATCACAAATCCCCAAACCTTCACGTCACAAATACCCAAACCTTCACCTTCACATCACAATCCACCAAACCTTCACCTCCACATCACAATCCACCAAAACTCAATCTCCACAATACAAAACCGCAACCCCTGCACCTCCACAGCACAACTCACCAACCCTCCTCCTCCTCTACAGCACAAGTCATCAACCCTTCACTTCCACAGCGCAAATCATCAACCCTTCTCTTCACAGCACAACACTCGAACCCTTCATCTACACAGCAAAAAACCTCAAAACCTTCACAGCAGAAACCTCAAACCCTTCACAGCCCAAATCACCCAATCACGCGCCATACCGCAAACTACTATACCCGAACCAAACCCACACCACACCAGCCAGGCCACGCCAACCCTGGCCAGGATCTGCAATACACAAATGAACAGAAATAGCTATTTACCTCACACCAGCAATCCAACCGCCGACGCGTACGAGGTGAAACATACTAGAAACAAAAGGAGAACAAAACCCCATAACCACTCACCCTGCGATCCGGAGTGGCAAGTGACAGAACCCACGACGGTAACTCAACTAAATAGGGGAATAACTAGGCCGGCACGAGATAATGAACAAAATCATGAACCAACTGAATAAACCACGGTACTAGAGAAATACAAACCAAAAGCCTGTGAAATAACTGCAAAGCCCGTCAATACATCAGCACAGCCGTGCAGCACGTGCCCAGGGCATCTGGTCTTAATTAACCTCCCAAAAATGTAACTAACCCCTCACGCAAAACACGTGCAGAACAATGAAAAACCTACCGCTGAACTAAACAGGCAGACAAACAGTTAAAGCCACCAAAGCCCCACCCTATAAACTTATTTACAAAAAACACAGTTTACTCTCGAGTCGTGACACTCTCTTTCTCTCTCTCTCTCTCTGAGGAAAACTAATTTGAACAAAGACAATGAGAGAGAGAGTGAGAGAGAGAGAGAGAGAGAGAGAGAGAGAGAGAGAGGGGGGGGGGGGGAGGTTGTTTGATAGAACGAAATGCGAAATGAAACGGAAACACTAATTCCATGACTGCATAACCTTTACAGAAAGGTAACACAGTGACGTCATCCTTTGTCACTCTGTTCCGTTCCAGTTTTGTGTACGTCATGTTAGTTCACACCAGTGTTTTGTTTCAGTTTAGTGTACGTCATTTCAATTCACACCAGTGTTTTGTTTTAGTTCAGTGTACGTCATTTTATTTCACACCAGTGTTTTGTTTCAGTTAAGTGTACGTCATTTTATTTCACACCAGTGTTTGTTTCAGTTTAGTGTACGTCATTTCATTTCACACCAGTGTTTTGTTTCAGTTCCGTGTACGTCATTTTATTTCACACCAGTGTTTTGTTTCAGTTCCGTGTACGTCATTTTATTTCACACCAGTGTTTGTTTCAGTTTAGTGTACGTCATTTCATTTCACACCAGTGTTTTGTTTCAGTTCCGTGTACGTCATTTTATTTCACACCAGTGTTTTGTTTCAGTTCCGTGTACGTCATTTTATTTCACACCAGTGTTTGTTTCAGTTTAGTGTACGTCATTTCATTTCACACCAGTGTTTTGTTTCAGTTCAGTGTACGTCATTTTATTTCACACCAAAGTTTTGTTTCAGTTTAGTGTACGTCATTTTATTTCACACCAGTGTTTGTTTCAGTTCAGTGTACGTCATTTCAGTTTACACCAGTGTTTGTTTTAGTTCAGTGTGCGTCATTTCCATTCACACCAGTGTTCTGTTTCAGTTCAGTGTACGTCATTTCAGTTTACACCAAAGTTTTGTTTCAGTTTAGCGTACGTCATTTCATTTCACACCAAAGTTTTGTCTCAGTTTAGCGTACGTCATTTCAGTTCACACCAAAGTTTTGTTTCAGTTTAGCGTACGTCATTTCATTTCACACCAAAGTTTTGTTTCAGTTTAGCGTACGTCATTTCATTTCACACCAAAGTTTTGTTTCAGTTTAGTGTACGTCATTTCATTTCACACCAGTGTTTTGTTTCAGTTTAGTATACGTCATTTCAGTTCAAAGCAGTGTATTTCGTTTCAGTTCAGTGTACGTCATTTCATTTCACACCAAAGTTTTGTTTCAGTTCAGCGTACGTCATTTCAGTTCAAAGCTGTGTATTTCGTTTCAGTTCAGTGTACGTCATTTCAGTTCACACCTGTATGGTCTATTTTACAACAGTGCAGTTTACTTCAGTTCCTTTTACGTCAGTTCCCTTTAGTTCATGTCATTTTCTCTTCCTGTGCAAGGCACATGAAGGCGGTGACGAGGCAGATCGTGGCCCCTGCAGATACGCCCCCCCTGCTGGCCTCCGGCATCCTGCCCCCCTCCCGCTCTCCTGCCATAGAGTCTGAAAGGCGCGACGCCAAGATGGAGGACAGAGCTCGCATGGGTCACTCATCAGGATTTCTGGTGCGTTGTCCGTGTTTGTGTGTGTGTGTGTGTGTGTGTGTGTGTGTGTGTGTGTGTGTGTGTGTGTGTGTGTGCGCGCATGTCTAAGTCATTGTGTTTGTGTGTGTGTATGTGTGTGCGCGAGCGCGCGAGTGTGTGTGTGGGGGGGGGGGGGAGGGAGGGAGGGAGGGAGGGAGGGAGGGAGGGAGGGAGGGAGGGAGGGAGGGAGGGAGGGAGGGAGGGAGGGAGGGAGGGAGGGAGGGAGGGAGAGAGAGAGAGACAAAGAGAGACAGAGAGAGAGAGATAGACAGAGTAAATGTGTACATGTTCATGTGTATGTGTGTGTCTATCCTTGCAAACTAAAATACACCAGAATGGAGATTATGGTCTGTCTTTCGGCACCTTTGAGATCATTTTCGAAGTCGGCAGGCCTCTATGCAATTTACATAGAAGTATATGTCCTTCCCTTGTTTGTCTGTCTTTTTTCGGTCGGACACGAAAACAGAGACACAGAGGAACACTCAATTAATTGCAGGGGGGGGGGGGGGGGGGGGGGGGAGAGAAACAGACGAACAGACAGACACACAGACAGACACGCAGTCAGACAGGCAGGCAGGCAGAAAGGCAGGCAGGCAGGAAGGCAGGCAGGCAGGAAGGCAGGCAGGCAGGCAGACAGGCAGGCGGGCAGCAGCAGCAAGCAAGCAGACAGACAGACAGACAGACAGACAGACAGACAGACAGACAGACAGACAGACAGACAGACAGACAGACAGACAGGCAGGCAGACAGACAGACAGACAGAAGGGCAGGTACAAAAAGCTAGTGACGAAGAAGATGTAGTATAAGCCAGGTAGGTGAATGAAGAGACAAAAGTCGAATGACAAAGTAAGGGGGAAAATCGAGTCTGGATAGCAGACGATAAAATTGTGTGTATTGATGTAAGTGTTGAAATGCTGGAAAACGGAAAAGCGACAAACAATAAGATGGCTCATAGAATATATATACTCTTTTTCTGTGGTGTATCTGTCAGACATGTATGTTCCATTGTAGCCCAAACGGATTTCGTTAAAACCCGAATCAACGAAGACGATGGTACGGTATCTGGCGCGTCGATGTGGTGTGGATGAGTAGTATGCTTCATGCGATTGTATCAGCTTGAGATGTGTGGTAAACGATCTGCATGGCGTAGTAATTTAAGTAGAACATCCTCTCTGTGCTGCATGCTAAGAGGTCCTCAATATGGATCAGACCGCAATAGCTATGCCTTGTAACGTGCTTGTGGAATGGTATACAAGTTAGAGATACTAACTGCTTGATAAGTGCGTAAGCTTTTTTGCTGATTTAATTGCATGCTCATTTCGCCTCTCAGTGCTTGATGTTTCTCGTTTTCTAGACGTCTCATGCATGGAGTCTTTTTGCTATCATACCAGGCTTAGCAGCGAAATGAACAGTCGTAGTTGACCAGAAAATATTTTCTGTGGGCATTGTAAAGAGAATAGTAACAATCACATGTCATTTTCCTCGACAACGTGTAATCTAAAACTATCTTTGAGGTAAAAGTAGAACAGGGAGTAATAAACCAAGCTGAGTTTCCGAGAAGCTTAAGAGCTCATAGTAATGGTGAATGCAGGAGTCTTTTAATTCCATGTCCTGTCTGTTAGTGAACATCGAAACAAAGATAGTGTATACGGATCACCACAGCAATGACATTCTTGTGAGAAACACGATGACCAGTGACGAACGTTTAAGCGAAGCCAGTAACGTACAGGAAAACGACCACAAGGAGAGATGTTTAGTGAAGATTTCGTTCTGTCTTGCTTCTTTGATATGTAGTTTTCCCGTTTTTTAAAACCACATTGTGGAGCAAGTGAATTAGTTTAGTAAAAGGCTAAACAGCTCTGGCGCTTTAGAATTCGGGGGTGGGGTGGGGGATCTGTCCGTAAGAAACTTAGATCTGTGCAGACGACGCTGCATTCGAAAAGACTCGTTTCCCTTGCTGTCGTACTGTCAATGTTTCTTCCATAATGTGTTGGAAATGACGTGAAATCACTACTTAAATGGCTCTGAAGCAATGCAAATAATTGATTTCTTCGAGTGAAGACCTTGGATGCAAACAGCTAGGGCTGCTTTGTTCAGACACTTTCCAGCACATTTTTCTCGTCATTGCTTGCTATTAAGGTTGTCAGAGGAGAATGGGGCATTGTGTAAATCTGTCTGGTCATGCTGGCTTTCAGCACTCAATGTCACGAGGCCGTGGCTCGATGCTTGGCGGGCAGTCCGCACGTGGAAAACGTGCGCTTCCGCTCCATATCGGAGATGTCTAAGCTGCAGGCTGACACCATCACTAGGGAGTACATGAAGATCCTCCTGGATCGCTCTTTCCGGTGAGGTGCCGGGGTTTCTGCCCAATGTGGAACACACCCCCACTCTTCCATGATCATAACATGCACACTGTGAACTGACCGACTTTGTGTGGGTTGCCTTACCCGTACGTAAAACCTACGGTCTTGACACTGCGAACGGCTCCGTGCACAAGCCTCCCTGATGCAGAAGTGCACGTGCTGGAGGCGTGTGCTTGAAAACACTTCCACACACTGGCGTTCTGGTCGTGCTTCTTTGTGTACGTGGAGTGCTTCGATGTTTGCAGCCATTCAGAAAATGTCATTCAATAAATCAACAATATCCACGCTGTTGTCGGCTTTGCATCTTCTTCTGAAGTGGCCTGGTTCTCACGACGCTGCTGCACAAAGTCTCATGTCACTCTGGGCTTGAATGCAGTATTGAAGCTGCTGCTGCTTCTGTTCCCGCTTCTACAGAATGGATGCCTGGCCCTTGTGGGTTTGATTCACTGCAATAGCGTTCAGTCTCGCCTTCCAGTGCTGCCTGGTGCTTTGTAGTGAGCGATGTATGAAGTGCATTGTGGCAATTTGTCCCCTTTACCCCTCTCAAAAATATGTATCAACGTATGTTTGTCTTTGTAACCGTTTCAAAGAGGGTTTCGGTACAATCCTTCATAACTGCCATGTCATTTTAACTAACTCAATTCGTTTCTGTATATTAAAATTTAGATACACCAGACTATAAAGATATCGTGTACTGATGCATAAGGACCTCTATGAGAAAATCCGTAAAGAATGTCTTAAACGATGTTAACATGTCATTTCAGTTTAACTTACACGGAAAGTAACTATTGGAGACTGTGAAGTACGATCTCACGTGTTCAGAGCAAGACATTGCAGAAATGCCCGTAGTGACCGCCTTTTATCTGTATTGTGCTGTGGTTGTAAGCGGTTGTGACCAATGGAGAGACCTTGAATTTACAGCCATTATATCCTACTACAAATCAGCCATTATACTTTTCTTTCCTTTCTTATTTCACCATTTTGGTCCATCGTTTAATGAGAATATGTTTTTGTGTAATGTCACTTTGGGCACTTCACACTGGAGCAATTTGTTTTTAAATTAACGTTTCTGTACTTAAAAAGTTTAAATCTATTTTGCATCTGATATTTATTCTTAACATTGTTTCTTAAATGTCACTGAAAGTTGTTTCTGTCAAGATTAAACTTGTTTTAAATTTCAGTTTGAAAAATTGGGACTGTAAAATCAGTTTATGGGAAAAAACATTCATAATTTTGATTGCTATTCAGTAGTCTTCACTTGATCGCGTCGATTCTGTTTTGAAGTGAATGAAAGATTCCGAAATGATGGACAATATTCTCATTTCCTTTTTCAGATGAGGTCTCTAAGAGCAGCCGGTATAAAGCAAGCAGGCTTTACGTGGGAATGACGACGATTGACAACTAGCTTCAGTGAAAGTCTGTCAAGTGTATTCCTCAGGGACACTGCAAAATCTGCCATGCAAGTACCAGTGGTTCTTGACAATCAAGAGTGCTATGGCCAAGCCATCAAGTGTGTTTTGGTTATCCAGTCGAATTTTCCAAATGGAAGACGAATCAGAATAGTCAGACGTTTATCCCAGAAGACATCTGCAAGCATCAGCAAAACAAACTATCACAGTGCCAAAACCCATGAAAAAAGCTACGTGGATTCCGCTTCCAGGAAAGACCATGTTTTCCCACTCATGGTGCTGTGAAGATGTGCCATCCAACTTCATCGACTGCAAAGTAAACTGCTTGTGCAAGACATACACACGAGAAGATAGAACAGTTCCAATTCATTCTCACACAAATGTCGCTTTCTGGGTCATGTTTTGTTCTCGGTTGAGCAAGACTGTCCCTTCAGTCCATAATGATTCAGCTATAGTTGTGTATTCGTTGCCGAAGGACTATTGGCTCCAAACACACATACACATGTGGACTATCCCTCTCTATCAGACTGGACTCACTGTGGGATACTTGTGACAGACTCATAAAATCTTCTAGATTAAATACATAGAAATGCAGTGTGAATGATGATAACCATACTTTTCAACTGAAGCCTTTACAAGCAGCTTCTTTTGAACAAGAGAGACTTCAGTGGGAATTCACATCACGTGAACAGTCCAAAAAGAAGAAATAAATAAATGACAGGATCTGCAAGTGCGGATTGTTACAGAGAAATCAGCAAATCGGGAAAAATCGAGGCACCGGATATTTCGTCTCCCTTTCAACCACTCTATATACCGAGAGGATGTCAAACATGGAGAAAGCGTAATGCTTTTCACACTCCTCCCGTTCAAGTACAGAAACTTTGAAACATAATTAATTTCGAGCAATGTTTGCCAGTCGAAGTTTGCCGTATTTGCACGCTCAGCCCAAATGCTGCGCTGAATTTCTTCTTGCCAATTAATGATCGGAATTTGTCTTTTTTTCACATGGAAGAGAAAGGTAAGTTTCGAAATTACTCAGAAGCCACCAGTGTTGATAATGGTTTGACTGAAGTCAATATAAAAATGCCTGACAACATCACTATTTTGGAACATAAATCAAACGGTATTCATCATTGTGTGTGTGTATGATTAATGTTGTGCTTTGTGAGCGTTTACACATTTGTTTTTACACGAACGTACGAGGAATCGTAAAAGGATGTAGCCAGTAAGTTGCACGCCACAGACTCTGAAGTGCCAAAGAAATACCTGCCAATGCCATCGTAAACCAGGACACATGACGCCTCTATGTCTATTTAAGCTGTACTGAACACTTTTCTCCGGATTTTATTCTGTTTGGGAGGGGAATGAAGTAATAAATAACTCATCAATTTATTGTAATAGTTATCAAAATATCACTGAAAATGTAACCCAAGAATCAGTAAAAATTGAATCAAGTCAAACGAGAATCAAGCAATGTCGGCTGGATTTTTTAAAGTAAGCCCTCTTGGATCTTAAAGAACTGTTTAATCCACGCTTATAACCGATCTTTTGGAATCTCGGAATTTTTAGATAAGCAAAATAGAAGAGATCAAACGTCATTAAACATCCCAGAAGGTTTAATGTGAGAAGTTTTAGTTAATATGGGCATATTCCCTCCTTTAGGTCGTTGCATATTAAATAGCAGACAGAGATGACCAAACATGAGTTTCTAATGTCCAGTGAAAATTTAGCACGTTTTAAAAGTACATGCATCAATGGGATCTTAACTTTGTTGTTCTTTTTCCTAGGTGAGCTCGTAGCAAGTTTTGGCGAGGAAAAACCTGTTGCTGGGTCTGTTGGTTTCATTTATAGTTTGCATGTGGAATGCATGAACTTTGTTAACATGCCGTAAAGAGATGTTGTGACTGTTATGCTTGAGGCATTAAACTGATGTATTATTATATTTCTTTTTGTAATTATTTCCTTCCTGCCCCCCCCCCCCTTCTCTCTCTCTCTCTCTCTCTCTCTCTCTCTCTCTCTCTCTCTCTTTCTCACTTTTTCTTTGTCTGTGTGTCTGTGTGTCTGTCTGTGTGTCTGTCTGTCTGTCTGTGTGTCTGTCTGTCTGTGTGTCTGTCTGTGTGTCTGTCTGTCTGTGTGTCTGTATGTCTGCATGTGTGTCTGTCTGTTTGTGTGTCTGTCTGTCTATCTGTCTGTCTGTGTCTGTCTCTGTCTCTCTGTCTCTGTCTCTGTCTGCCTGTCTCTCTCTCTCTCTGTTTCTCTCTCCCTCTCTCTCTCTCTCTCTCTCTCTCTCTCTGCCGCTTCCCGTACAGTGATGAACGTTGGGGAAGCTGATTCTGCAACGGTATGTCCTACCCTGGTTCAACTGTCGACAGACATTGTCACTGCCGCTTCCCGTACAGCCTCCAGTCAATGCCTAGTCAGGAGTGACAACACGCCGTTGCCAGGCACCGAAGCACACAGCAACAGACAGTTGGTGGGGGGAAAGCAGGGGCGTGCTCCACGTGCTCCAGGTCATGCACAGCAAGACGACGACCCTGGGGCTGCAATGAACCCACCGAGCGGCAACCTTCAGAGTGCACGTGCAGAGCGTGCAGTGAGTACCCAGCGCTCTTTGCTTGACTGGCTAACAAGAGACACCGCGGGGCAGAGCGTCAGTCGTCCACCAGAGGAGCCCGAGGAAGTAGATGCTATCGAGGAAGAATATGAAGATGCTCTCGCGGACGCTAGGTCAGACCTGGACAGAGATTATTCAACTGCCGAGGACCTGGCAGCCGTGAACTGCAGCCAGGGTAGTGTGTGGAATAACCGTTTGCGTCACTCGCGCCGTGAGGCTGCGAGACCGCAGACGGGTGAGTCTCGCTCCCCCACCTAGGGAGACGGCCGAGGCCCTGGTGATGACAACCCACGAGTCGACGGTATCCGTACTAGTTCACTTCTTTCTCCTTTTTGCATTTTGTCATGGAACGTTGATGGATTTCTCTCCAAGATTGATGACCCAGATTTTCTCCATTATGTTGAACAATTCTCATGTGTGTGTCTGTATGAAACATTTTTACAGAGATTTGATTTTTTGCATTGCTTGGAAGCGTATGACAAGTTTGTGGCGCCTGCTCGCAAGCTTTCATCCAAGGGGCGAATGTCTGGCGGGCTAATCTGTCTTGTGAATAAATCTGTAGCAACATTTTTCTGTAACATTGAATGTACTTTCAATAATGTTTTAGTTTTCAAAGTTGACAGATTATTGTTTGGTTCTGCAAATAATGTGCTCATTTTCTTTGCTTACGTTCCCCCAACCGGTTCTCCTTTTTATGAAGCAGTTGATGAAACTGATGGCATTCTTGTGTTGGAAAAATGTATCGCTACTGTCACCGACGTGTATCGTAACTGTGCTATTTTGCTGTGTGGGGACCTCAATGCGAGAACATCTTGCTATAACTCCTGTGAAAGTGATATGGTGTTCGACATGAATCTGGAAACATTGAATCCCTCACGCTTTTCCCATGATACTACTCCTGTGAAAGTGATATGGTGTTCGACATGAATCTGGAAACATTGAATCCCTCACGCTTTTCCCATGATACTACGTTGAACGAGTTTGGTCGATCGTTATTGGCCATGTGTACCGCTTATGATTTGACAATTTTAAATGGCTTGTACGGTGAAGAATCGGGGAAATATACGTATGTGTCTCACACAGGAAGTAGCGTAATAGATTATTGTATAGCGTCAGAGGATCTTCTCACAGTAATTGATTCATTGTGTGTTGTAGAATCAGTTACTTCTCCACATATGTGTCTTGAACTGTGCATTTTTAGGGGAAATGCAGATCGGGTTTATAGGGAAACTACTCCCACCACTACCATTACAAAAATAATTAGGAATAAAAATTTATGTAGTGAGTACATCATTAACCTTCAGAAATGCCTCTCGGAATTAAATGGCAATGCATTCAGTGAATCGCACTTAAATGTCAATGACTTAACGATGGCTCTTACGAAATGTTTAGTCCAGGCTGCAGACTTTCTTAAAAGGACATTTAAACTAAAAAACCAGTCATCTCCGAAAGGATGGTATGACAAAGAATGTATCATTGCCAAAAAAGCTGCCAGACAACGTTTACGCTCATTTTTGCTTTCAAGGACTGACAATGATAGACGCTCATATATTTTGTGCAGAAACAGGTATAAACAGATCATTAGGGTTAAAAAAGAGGAGTACAGAGATAATGTGAGTATGTCTCTATTGAATAATATCCGAGACAGCGCAACATTCTGGAGACATGTTAAAAATCTAGGTTCTAAATATCGAGTTTCATGTAGTATTCCTTTACAAACTTTGTATGAGCATTTTAAAGATGTCTTTTCGTACACATCATCTGTCAACCACGATGTTTGCGTGCAGACCGTGAGTAATATTGATCTGGATGACAGCAGTGTAAATTCGCCTATTTCGAGGGCTGAGGTTGTAAACGCTTTGAGGCGATTAAAATCGGGAGCAGCAGCAGGTACTGACGATGTAATAGCGGAAATGCTCAAATCAACTGAACAGTTACTGTTACCTTTTTTACTGCGCCTTTTCAATGCTATATTTGACAGTGGTGTGTTCCCTGATGTTTGGTCAGAAGCCATTATTGTGCCGATATATAAGCGTGGGTCTCATGACAATCCTGACAACTACAGAGGTATTGCCTTATCTAGTACTTTCAGTAAGGTATTTTC
>JAWQFJ010012609.1:17500-45126 GCA_034096865.1 Theodoxus fluviatilis | reverse complement strand
TAGTCTTCAGTTTGTTGCTTGTACATCCCATGCGAGTGAATGGTCTTTAGTTTGTTGCTTGTACACCCCGAGTGAGTGCCACAGTCTTGTCATGGTCTTGAGTAAAAAGCAAGTTGAAAGTCGATTGTGCCGTTTCGAGCGTATCGCAAGCAGCGGTGGTAGGCCTAATGGAGTTCGTGGAAAAAAAACGTGGTGGTCTGTCACTTATTTTGAATGGCCACAGGTACAGAAAAGACTACAACCGTGGGGAAAATATTTATTGGAAGTGTACTGTTGACAACTGTCCTGCGCGTTGTAAAACCAGAGGCACAGGAGATTTAACGAAGGTCAGTAATTCTCTCTCTCTCTCTCTCTCTCTCTCTCTCTCTCTCTCTCTCTCTCTCTCTCTCTCTCTCTCTCTCTCAATCTTTCTCTCTCTCAATCTTTCTCTCAATCTCTCTCAATCTCTCTGTCTCTCTCTGTCCCTCTCTCAATCGCTCTGTCTCTCTGGTCCTCTCTCTCTTTCCCTTAGTCGCTCAGGCCCTCTGCCTCTCTCTCTCTCTCTCTCTCTCTCTCTCTCTCTCTCTCTCTCTCTCTCCCCTCTGTCCAACTCTTTCTTTTTTTGTCTCTCTTGTCCTCTCTCTGTCATTCTTTCCCTCTATTTTTTTCTTTTCTTCTTCTTCTTCTTCTTCTTCTTCTTCTTCTTCTTCTTCTTCTTCTTCTTCTTCTTCTTCTTCTTCTTCTTCTTCTTCTTCTTCTTCTTCTTCTTCTTTCTTCTTTCTTCCTTCTTCCTTCTTCCTTCTTTCTTCTTTCTTCTTTCTTCTTTCTTCTTCTTCTTCTTCTTCTTATGATGATGATGATGATGATGATGATGATGATGATGATGAAATGAGTGTATAGTCCCAAGTCGGCAGACCTGCCATGGAGACTGACTATTTTTCTCTTTCTGTCTGTTTATATAGGTCCCCGGGGATCATTCTCATCCAGCTTCCCATGCTCAGGTGGAGGCAAAGATGCTGGTAGCAGGGGTAAAAAGAAAATGCACAGAAGAACCTGACCGTTCTGTAAAACAACTGTACAACGAGGCATTGAGAGAAATGAACGCTCGCGACAATGCTGATGAAATGGCTGGATTTTCCCCCAATACCATCAAGTGAAGCCTTCCCTCTACAGTACAGTATTTCCACAAACACGCAGTGAAGTGGACATCCAGCCGCCCTTCAGCGAAACTGTGGATGGGAGACGTTTCTTCCTTGCTTCTGACGGACATGCTGACAAGATTCTGGTCTTTGGAACTGAAGAGAATGTGAACAGGATATGCGCTTCTGACAAGTTGTTCATGGACGGAACTTTCTGGACGACTCCAATCTTGTTCACGCAGTTGTATACAATACACGTGATGCAGTATGATGTCATGACCCCGGTGATCTATGCGCTTTTGCCAGACAAAAAGAGAGAGACGTATAGACGGCTTTTTGACATCTTGAAGCGTGCCGCTGCGAGGATTGGTCTGGCATTTGACCCTCCTCGGTGCTCAGTCGACTTTGAGTTGGCCTGCATCCAGGCTATCTCAGTCGAGTTTCCCAACGCTGTCATAGACGGATGTCTATTCCACTTCACTCAGTCCATTTGGCGGAAGACTCAGGAGGTTAACCTTGCGAATGATTATGGAGACAACCCTGAAATAAGATCAATCATTCGTCGACTGGCAGGACTCTCGTTCGTTCCACTCGACAGACGAGACCAAGCCTGGCTTTTCATTGCGGGAGATGCTCCAGACGATGCAAGAATTGTGCAACTGACAGACTACGTCATCAGAACATGGTTCGATGACGTCGCAGCAATATTCCCTCGCTGAATGTGGAATCAATTCGATCGCATGACATTGGGTTCTTCAAGAACGAATAACCACGTTGAGGGATTCCACTCGTCAATGAACAGGAGGAGTCAAGGGGCGCATCCAAACATCTTCAAGCTGTGCACACTCATCAGAGAGCAGCAAGAACAGTCAGAGGGGCTCCTTCGACTTCGAAGAGCAGGCCAACCTCTGCGCAGAAAAGCTCCTCGGTTTCTGACCACTTCCAGGAGACTCCAACAACTCCACGAGGAAATGGTCAGCGGGCAACGTGACCTCTTGGAGTTTGTTGATGCTTGCTCCACTGCTATCGCCATCGGTTAAGAATATGTCAGAGAGCAGCAAGAACAGTCAGAGGGGCTTCTTCGACTTCAAAGAATATGTCAGAGAAAGAGAGACCGAAAGAATGAAAGACTAAATTTTAAGATTGTATATGATTTTTAATGTTTTCAATGTAGTTCATTAAATTTCTCAGTTAATTAAATGTCTCATTTCCCTATTAATTAACGTAATGTCTGATTTCTATATCTCTCTTTTACTGATTTCTATATCTCTCACTTTTACTGATTTCTATGTATCTCACTTTTACGGCAAAGTGACACTTACTTGATTAATACGGCGAAACGGGAAACTGTGAAATGGGAAACGGCGAAATGGAAAACGGCGGAACGGGAACATGCCGCTAATTTTGGCACAATGCTGCAATGCGAAGGGTCACATCTATTACGCATTCATCGCGAACTACGCCAGAGTCACTAACTGACTATGGTTCACAGAATGCTATAAAGGTGCCTAAGGAAGTAATTGGAACGCAGTTGAAATGAGAAGGCCATCTAGTCCACTTGCCAGACGAACAGTCTGCTACATACAATCTGCAAAGAACTGAGCCATGACAGACGGCCCGAAATGTAGTCAAAAGAAAAAACCCAAGGGTTTGCTCAATGTCTCTTTCATACTGTTCTCCATCGGTCCTGGAAGATGGAAGTGCTTGGTCTTGGATCGCTCGAGGGACAAAATCACATTCGTTCAGGTACAGTTGCATTTGAGTACAGACAGACGGTGACGCCATCTAGAAACGCGCAAAAAGCAAAGGCAGAGTCAGTGCCTCCTCTGGTCATCTTGGGTCCCCTTCATTAACGACTGCTGATTCGGTACACGGGTTGGCCAGACCAACCATCTCCAGACCCTTTGAAATGTTTCAGTGGTATCAAGACCCTGTTTGTTTGTAAAAGGCAGCCACCACCCACTACCAACCAAACACCACCTACTACCAACCAACCACCACCCACTACCACCACCACCACCACCACGAAGTTGAAAGTTTTTCGTGCACTAACATTAGTTCTACGATGCAGGATCCATCCCCCCATCCCCATCCCCACCCCTCATCCCCACCCCCCATCCCCACCCCCCATCCCCACCCCCTCCCCCTCCCCACTCCCCCACGAGCATCAGTACGGACCCTCGATTTTCTTTTCTGCCTATTTCCCTTATTTTCTCAAGTAAAAATGTTTTCGACGACATGGTTCCCGATTCCTTTTAACAGTCGAGTGATACATCTGAAAGATACCGAGTACCGGGTGTGGGGTGTAGGGTGGGGAAATGGGGCGGGGAGGGGTGGGAGAGGAGGAATCTTGGAGGTACAGGGTGACTGTACTCTGGAAATGAAATTGCTCAATTTTATCTCGTAATGCTGTGAAGATTAGGGCCGAGCAACCATTACCTCGTCAGTCCGTCCACGCGGATTGAACGCGATCGTTCAGCAAATCTGCCATGGACTAGTCTCAAGTGAATACGATGGGAGTTCTAATGATCAGGTGAAGGCCGGAGTTCACCCCGAATCTCATCCTACAGCGCGCATGAGGCAGGGAAGCGTAGGGGTCAGGTAAATTCAGGGCCTCCGTTTTCACAAACGACTGCCGATGACGGTCCGGATGAAAGATAGAGCAAGCCGGTCAAGCGATGAAAAGTACCGGAGAGTCTGGATTGGTTTGCATCGATAAACTGCCCAAGCGATCAGGCTGTGCTGATTTGAACCCGCTACCAGAGAGGGTCGGACGACGGGGGCGCCTATTCATCAGTTCGTCAGGCAGGCGCCCTCACGTCGCACACCACGCGCTCTCAATCGCGCCATTGACAACGGCCCTGCAGGAGCCCGGTGTGGACCCAGGAAAATGTACCCGTGTGTGAAAGTCTTACTTTGACTCTCTCTCTCTCTCTCTCTCTCTCTCTCTCTATCTCTCTCTCTATCTCTATCTATCTATCTATCTATCTATCTCTCTCTCTCTCACACACACACACATACATATTTACACACAGTCACACGTAGTTACACAGTCACACACAGTCACACACACAATCACACACACAGTCACACACAGTCACACACACAGTCACACGTAGTTACACAGTCACACACAGTCACACACAGTCACACACACAGTCACACGTAGTTACACAGTCACACACAGTCACACACACAGTCACACACACACAGTCACACACAGTCACACACACAGTCACACGTAGTTACACAGTCATACACAGTCACACACACAGTCTCACACAGTCACATACACACAGTAACCATCATCCATCATGGCTTGGCTTCGCGAACGAAGATCGTGGTAGGGGAACAGGGTCTGCGACGGCTGCATTCTCGTTGGTGGCTGAGCAGGCCAATGCGGGACTTGCACACCCGCCCACAGTGGCTGCATCTGAGGGGCCGGTCTGTAGGGGCTGGCGTTGACGCCTCACGGTACTTTCTCCTCAACCTTTGGTACTCGAGGTTGGCCCTTTGGTTGTGTTCAAAGGACGAGGTAGCCGCATGGATGGAGTGTTACCAGATCTCGCGGTCAGCAGCAAGCGATGGTCGATGTGGCAGACACAGAGAGACCTCTTGAGGCAGTCTTTGCATCTTTTTTCGGAGCCCCCACTCCTCGGTGTCCAGAGGACAGTTCACCGTATAGCAGGATCTTGGGGAGACGACGGTCCTCCATTCTGGATACATGCCCTGCCCAGCGCATCTGTGCCCTCAGCAGCATGGCCTCAATGCTATCAATCTCGGACCGATCAAGGGCTGTGTTGTTGCTGACAAAGTCGCGTCAGTGGATGGCGAGGATCGAACGGAAGCAGCACTGATGGAAGCGTTCGAAGAGTCATAGGTGGTAACCAGTAACACACACAGAATCACACAGAATCACACACACACACTTCCACAGACACACACACAGTCACACCCGCGCGCGCGCGCGCGCACACACACACACACACACACACACACGCTCTCTCTCTCTCTCTCTCTCTCTCTCTCTCTCTCTCTCTCTCTCTCTCTCTCTCTCTCTCTCCCTCTCTCTCAGACTTGCTGGGTCATCTATTGCACTACAACAACCACTTCATTGATACGTATCAGCTAGAATATTTATGGCGTTGGAGTAACCAGTGACCGGCAGATTGGGAGTAGTTAGCTTGTGTGAACAGGGAGGACTTGCCATGACGAAACACGAGTACTGGTAACTTGGTACAAATTAGAGTTAATGGAGTTGCTGAAAAAAGCGAGAGAGCGTAAAAATAAGAACTGTATTTTGGAGGGTTTAGATCGTTTTCAAAGAATAGAACTTGAATTGTCAGACGATAGTGGACAGGTTACAGTTGTTCCTTTGTATTGCTTTTGATGGAAGAGAAAGCTTTACGCCGATATCAAACAAAAGCCAGTTTCTACAGCGTCGTGGCCGTTAAGTCGTGTCGTGTTCGCTACATGCACGTCGGGCGATGTCTCAGAGTCTCAGAAAGTGACATATCTTGAACAGTCGAATGCTACCGATACGTCATCCAAGCAAAGTGTTGACGGACAGCGATGGTAGGGAATTACGGACAAAACGTCGCCACATGTTTGCTGTGGTTGAGAAGCTCACAAAAAGGAAGGTGATTGTGCGAGAAAAAGGTAGAAGTAGGGAGGCCTACTCGGGTACCGGTCGTGGTCAACGATTAGAATCACACAACGTTTCGGCTTGTAGAGCCTTCAGCAGGTGCAGTGAGTGGAGCCAGACAGAAGGCGAGGGAAAATGTTCAGTGGGAACGCATGGTAAGTGAACACTGATCGGTGAAGGAGAGGACGGAGTGGGGGTGGGAAACTTCAATGGCCGTTGAGATGCTCACTTCGCTGTCTTCAGAGACGAGCGGTGCAGAGGGACCTCCCCCAGCCTTAGAGGAACGTGGCGGAGCATGCCAGTGGCAAGCGTTCCCGGAGGAAGGTTCAGCTTCAGGCTTACCGACTGACTTCAACCTTTAATGCAGACGCTAAGGCTTGGACTGCTGTCGCTGCACTGGGCTCTGAAGTCACAGCAGACGCTAAGGCTTGGACTGCTGTCGTTGCACTGGGCTCTGAAGTCACAGCAGACACTGAGGCTTGGGCTGCTGTCGCTGCACTGGGCTCTGAAGTCACAGCAGACGCTGAGGCTTGGACTGCTGTTCCTGCTCTGGGCTCTGAAGTCACAGCAGACGCTGAAGCTGGGACTGCTGTCGCTGCACTGGGCTCTGAAGTCTCAGCAGACGCTATGGACGGGACGAGACTGGCATCCAGTGGCTCAAACTCACGATCCTACGGGACTGACAGGCGCCTCCCGCTGTGGCGAGCAGGCGATGCGTGCACTACTGCACATATTATCTGTTAGTCGCAGGGTACGCGGGTCGCATTGTGTCTTTTCGCTCTGATATAGACCGGATGGGTACCCGCGATTGTCGCTTTGAAGCCTTGATGCAGCAGTGTGACATCGTCGTTTCGGAATGATTTTCTACGAGCGGAGTTGACGATGGCATCTGATTGTCCATCCCATCAATCAGCGGTGCAGGTGTGTTAATCAGATACAAGGTAACTCGGCCTCGGGACTAGGGTAGTGATGTGAGGCGCACAGAGTCTTGGATGTGGATGAACGTGATAAACGGAAAGAAGGAAAGCTGGAAAAAGTATTGGAAAGAGGCATCAAATGACAGACTGCATCACAAACATGTTCTGGAGAAATGGACGCTGTCACAATGACAGATGGCAAGAAAATCGAGGTCGACCAACAGCTATCATCTGTGTGAGTCGTATCCTTGGCACGAAGAAAGGAAGTTAGGTAAGAAAGAGTCGTTTATCATATCGTCGTCCCATAAAAAGGAGACATCGGCTATTTCAGTGTTTATGAATGACTTCATAAGTGGCACGAGAGATTTAATTATTTGAACATTGGGGTTTCTTCTATCGACGCTGTTACATGCTAGCCCCAAACCTACACACTTTGCCTTCGGAATACATCTACCGGGACAACAAATCAATATTTTTTTTCCTCACAATTGCCCTTAGAAACTCATGTCGGACGACGAGAACAATTAAGACAGCTCGTCGTATAAGCGGCAGTCTTGTTATCAGTGTGACCCCTCCCCTCCCCCCCCCCCCCAAAAAAAAAGAAAAGAAGAAGAAGAAAAAAGAGAAAAATCTAACACATTTGATGGCGACAAGCTGGCGCCAAAGTGGTGCATATTGCCGAGGTTTTCACTATCGCCAATGTATTATTTACTTTTAATGCAAAAACCATCATCACCTCACCGTAGCCGTGACTTTAGCATGTTCTCAAAGATTACTTGAGAACATTTTTTTAGAACCAGGGAATCGAACCACGATCTTCAGGATTCGAGCGAAGCACTTGATGATCTTTATGCTTTCTTTTTCTGAAACTTTATTTTCCGCTCCACCAATCGAATGAAACTTGTGCCTCAACTCGATGAGACAGAACTGGGCTGACTTTTCTCTAGAGTTCTAACGTCGTTCCTTTTCCTTAGTTACGCTTAAAACCTTCCAGATTAATGCGAAAGTGTTCCCTGACGTCACCAGAGACCTCATTGATCGTGGGAGAGGCATCTTTAAGAAGGGTGCTTTTAACGGAGAGAGGTGCACTGATCGTGAGACACCGGGCAGACGAGGACACGTCCCTTACCTCACCCTCCTCGGCAGGGAAAGTTTTTTTAATTTTTCACCCAAAGTGATGTCCAATCAGATCGATTCTTCGCGATCGCGACGCCAAATGCTATCGTTGTCCTGCTGCGCGCGCCCCCAGCGATGTAATCAGGGGAGGCAACACGCTTCCGTCGACAGCTGTCAAAAACTGCTCGGGTCCCACCTTTTAGGGCCCTCTGATGATGTTCCATTTTTTCCCTCCAAGCCAAGGTGGACTGCGTATTGTAGAGAGCGTTGGGGGCAGCGTACCACTCAAGTTTCGAGACTTCTGCTCTAATGCATTCGTTGGGGATAAAAACTTCTTCCCTTCTTATTTTATGGTGTCCGCGCCGATGGGGCGCAGCATTTTTGTTGCCGTGGCGACAGGAACTGAGAGCACTTCATGGCAGTCGCAAAAATGAATCGAAATGAAGTGGCCGACGTGGAGAACTGCCGCAACATTTTCCCGCCTTTTTCCGTGATCCAAGATAATTTCAGTCCGGTGTATCTATCGACAGAATCCCCACAGAGCAGATTGCTCATTTCTCGCTGTCATTTAAATGTCTTTCTCTGCGTTTACGTAAATTGCGGCAGAGCCTGTTGTTGGGATGCATTTAATCGTTCATTACCTGACAAGCGAGCGGACCGATATAAGTGTTTTTCTTCATGCTCTCTTCCCTGTAGCGACAGGGGTAAATGGATGGGATGAAAAATTTGTAAGAGCGGCGGCGATGCCCTCTCCTCTAATACATGCATGGTATTTCCGTCCTGCTCAGTGATTCTCCATTCCCCTCTGCCCATCCTCCAGTTTCCAGTATCAACCCTAGTTGTCTCCCCTTCTAGAAGACATAATTTATGCAAATGTTTTTCTCAGTGGGTACTCCACTACGTAGACTCGCGAACGTTTGCAGATGATGAGGCGGCAAGCGTTTTTCCAAAAGTGTTATTCAATTACATACTCAAACTCCCAATAGACAAACATGAAGTGTAAAGCTGTTTGAGACCCAGACATGGGGGAGTAAGTCGTTATATAAAACCACACCTTTACCTTCAATTTTACCTTTGTTCTTATTTTTCAATCTTACGAGTAGTATAAATGGAAACCCTTGACAGACTGAATCATATCCTAAACTTTTTAAAACCAACTAATTATAGACGTATTATTCTCGCAGGTACATGAAGCATTGTTCATGTTAAAGAAACTTCAGCCATACGCTAAACACAGAGAGAAAATAGCCACTCACGCGTAGTTTTCGTTCGGCCTATGTATTTCAACTATGAATTTCAAACCAGTCAACTTAGAAAAACTTGTTCTATTGCGGCACACTTGGTATAAAAAACCCATAGCAAATGTCCCATTCACCCAAATCAAAATTGATTGACTGCACAATTATCAAATTGTAATGAACATTAATCACTGATTCGCCGTCCATGGTTATCAGAAGTTGTAACATTATTCTTTAAGCCACCTGTCTTTGACCGTCCAGCAGTTTCTTATAAACGTGTGATGCGAAAGATTAAGCCTGCAGTTATTTGCCTTGCATATCACTACTTCACTGCGTCAAGTCTTTCTGGAAAACAAAAGAGGCATCAGCCTACAACGGTCAGATGTGAAGATTCCAGATCCAAGAGTTCACCTGGATGAAGTCCAGCGGCAGATATACACTGGTCATGATGGACCATGACACACCAGAGGCGGGTTTCATAGCACAGGGATAGGCCCGCGAAGTTGGTCAAAGGCAACCCAACTGAGGCGCGTTTCGTTTCGAAAGAAATATTATTATATAAAAAAAGCTCAGAGATTTACACTTACAGCAGGAGCTCGCGAGGATTGAAGCTTTTCTATAAATTACACCTGACCAAGCAGGCTCTCGCCTTCAGCGCTCATCTCTGAACATTATCTTATCCCTTTCGGAACGAAACGCGCATCTGGCACCGCGAGACGATCGCCTATGGTGCGTTAGGACTGCTTCAGAGCCTATGGTGCGTTAGGACTGCTTCAGAGCCTATGATGCGTTAGGACTGCTTCAGAGCCTATGGTGCGTTAGGACTGCTTCAGATCCTATGATGCGTTAGGACTGCTTCAGAGCCTATGGTGCGTTAGGACTGCTTCAGAGCCTATGATGCGTTAGGACTGCTTCAGAGCCTATGATGCGTTAGGACTGCTTCAGAGCCTATGATGCGTTAGGACTGCTTCAGAGCCTATGATGCGTTAGGACTGCTTCAGAGCCTATGGTGCGTTAGGACTGCTTCAGAGCCTATGATGCGTTAGGACTGCTTCAGAGCCTATGATGCGTTAGGACTGCTTCAGAGCCTATGATGCGTTAGGACTGCTTCAGAGCCTATGGTGCGTTAGGACTGCTTCAGAGCCTATGATGCGTTAGGACTGCTACAGAGCCTATGGTGCGTTAGGACTGCTACAGAGCCTATGGTGCGTTAGGACTACTTCAGAGCCTATGAGGCGTTAGGACTGCTTCAGAGCCTATGGTGCGTTAGGACTGCTTCAGAGCCTATGGTGCGTTAGGACTGCATCGGAGCCTATGGTGCGTTAGGACTGCTTCAGAGCCTATGATGCGTTAGGACTGCTTCAGAGCCTATGATGCGTTAGGACTGCATCAGAGCCTATGATGCGTTAGGACTGCATCAGAGCCTATGATGCGTTAGGACTGCTTCAGAGCCTATGATGCGTTAGGACTGCTTCAGAGCCTATGATGCGTTAGGACTGCTTCAGAGCCTATGGTGCGTTAGGACTGCTTCAGAGCCTATGGTGCGTTAGGACTGCTTCAGAGCCTATGATGCGTTAGGACTGCTTCAGAGCCTATGATGCGTTAGGACTGCATCAGAGCCTATGATGCGTTAGGACTGCATCAGAGCCTATGATGCGTTAGGACTGCTTCAGAGCCTATGATGCGTTAGGACTGCTTCAGAGCCTATGATGCGTTAGGACTGCTTCAGAGCCTATGGTGCGTTAGGACTGCTTCAGAGCCTATGGTGCGTTAGGACTGCTTCAGAGCCTATGATGCGTTAGGACTGCTTCAGAGCCTATGGTGCGTTAGGACTGCTTCAGAGCCTATGGTGCGTTAGGACTGCTTCAGAGCCTATGATGCGTTAGGACTGCTTCAGAGCCTATGGTGCGTTAGAACTGCTTCAGAGCCTATGGTGCGTTAGGACTGCTTCAGAGCCTATGATGCGTTAGGACGGCATCAGAGCCTATGATGCGTTAGGACTGCTTCAGAGCCTATGATGCGTTAGGACTGCTTCAGAGCCTATGATGCGTTAGGACTGCTTCAGAGCCTATGATGCGTTAGGACTGCTTCAGAGCCTATGATGCGTTAGGACTGCTTCAAAGAAACCCGCCTCAGTTGTGGAAGCGGGCGAAAATCTCACGATTGAGCGCTGAACGGAATTGAGTTTGCTTTCAGTTCGAGACACCATCTGGTTCTGAATTGGAGGTAAAAAAAACCCACCAAAACCCCAGGCCTCAGCTTCTTCCTCTGACATGTAGATGACGTGAGTAAGTGTTGCTCTTGTCTGTCTTTGTCCTGGCTGAAAGGTTTTGTGACTTCGTCCTGAAATGCTGAGGTTACGTAGTAGTAATCGAGTTAGAACAACGCTGAAAACTGCATCCCAGAAGCTGTTTTGTATTCGAAAGGTCGTTGACGTCGTCGTCGTCAATCCTAATTTACGAGAGGATATCAATATCAACACAGCATTTGGAATTTAGCACGCGCGCACGCACGCGCGCCGCACACACACACACACACACACACACACACACACACACACACACGCACGCACGCACGCACGCATGCACACACATATCAATGCGTCAGTAAATTGTAATGAAGTAATTCTAAAAATAAAGATCAGTTTGTCAAGGAGTAAAATTTCAACTTGCCGTGTGCATGTCCACAGACCTTGTGTGATGGTGAGATGCTTAGATAGAATGAGACAAAAGCATTGCTGCACAATGTTTTGCAAAGTTAAATTACCAAAGCCTACAAAAGCCTTTTTTTCATTTTTTCCTTCATTTTCTTTATTCAAGAATACAAAAGTTTACATTACATGAATATTAACATAATGGTGGGTTTGAGGGGGGGGGGGGGGGGGGAGGCTGCATCAGGGGGAAGGATAAAGGGGAAGGAGGGGAGTACAGGGGGAGTACGAGGGGAGGGAGGAAGGGAATGTAGAAAGAAGAGTATTTTCTCTTGACATTCCGGTTTTACAATGGAAGGAAGGGTGACCATCTTTTCAAATGTATGTGCAGTTTGTCGTTCCGAAATGCTATTCGTTTTTCAATATCTTCTGTGGTTTGAAGGACTTTTCTAAAAGTATCTATACTAATTTTGTAGTCAAGACATTTAGCATTAAATATATATTGTTTGGCACTGAATATTATAAGATTTCCAACGTCGTTAGACATAGTATCTCCAAAGAATACCGTTTTTCTATTAATATTGATCGAAAGAGTGTGACGTTGTAGATATAATTGTAAATCAGCCCAGAAGGCCTGAATCACTTCACACTCCCAGAACACGTGTTCCAGTTTTTCTGGATTGCACAAACAAAATCCACATAGAGATGATGATACTTTTCTTATCCTGAGAAGAAAGGTGTTGGTTGAAATTATACGATGCAAAAACTTAAACTGGAAATTTCTCAATCTAGTATCTATTGTGCATTTTGATGCAAGTTTATATGCATGTTCCCAATCTATGGCCTCGTCCTCAACAGATCTTTTCCATCTTTCTTGTGATCCTATGCATTTAACATTATTTTCCTTGAGAAGGATTTGATAAAAGAAGCGTGTACATTTGCGCCTCTTAGCAATTTGTTTAATTAGAGGTTCCAGCTCATTTCCTCTTTCCTTATTTGCAATAATGTCCTTCCATGCTGAGGGGATAGCATGCTTTACCCGCTGATATGTGAAACAGTCTTCTATATCAAGACTCTGCCTTTCCTTGAGTTCGTTAAAAGGGATTATTCTACTTTCTTTTATAACGTGTTTAATTTGTAGTATTCTTTTTTTGCCCATTTTCGACATTCGATCGGGGCATTACTTTGTTTTATATGTGAATTGTACCAGATTGACTGTTCAAGGATATTATCACTTGGATTTGTAGTCAACGCAATTTTGCTCCAGTGTTTTAACACATCAAACACAACATTCTTTTTTTGAATGAATTTCTTTAAATGATGTTCGTTAAGCACTGAATTAAAATAGTTGTCACCCCAAATATTTTCCAAGTAGTGCCTAAAGCTGATTTTCCATTCGCCTTTATTGTTATCATTTATGTACCGTCTAATCCAGTTTGCTTTTATTGCAGTAAGGAAACTTTGTAAATCAACCATTTTAAGACCCCCGTTCTCTGTATTCTGAATGATTACTCTACTCGATATTTTGTCGGGTTTATTGCTCCATAGGAAAGAAAAAAGATCTTTATTGATTGCTTTCAAAGTCTTATCTGGTGGGTCTGGGAGGGTTGTTAGGGGGTATATAATAACTGGGAGGGCTAACATTTTTATTACTGTTATCTTTCCTATAAGTGTTAAATTTCGTCTTTTCCATCTTTGTAATAATGAGTTCATTTCTTTAATTCTGTTTTCAATGTTAGATTCAATCATTTTTGTTTCATCATTCATAAAATATGTGACCAGCCACGACAAAACCAGTGCTAAGTCCATTTTTGGACAAAATGGGGTTTTAATACTTTTGAATTTTGCATTCATTTCTGTTTGTTTTGATATAAGAATGAACAGTGTGAGTTAATTAGAATAGGAGTTGCATGCATGTCAAGTTGGGTACTTAAGTAGCGGTCATTTTGAAAAAACGGTCTCAGAAGATTTACCCTCTTCAGACATTAAACACCTTAGCAACGGTATTTCAAACTCCGTTTCCAAAAATAGCTGACCTTATTTTTCTTAGACATCCACAGAGCGGGAACGCCGAGAGAGCGGCCTTTCTAACGGTATATTACATGAAGGGGTTCTGCAAGGGTTTAGGTGTGTTTATTGTGGCTAAAATGAGGCAATTTACGCAAATTACAGGGAGCTTTTGAAACAATACATAACACAAAAGTCTTTATTTTACCATCAAAATATAATTCTTCAAAATGTTTCCTTTACCGGCATGATAGTATGAACCATGTAGAATCTATTTTCATCAAAAAGTGAAAATCACCCATAGTGACCCTCCCTGCCTTTTTTCAGTCGTAGCGCAAAATAGTGCCGCGCGACTTAGCACTGGTTTTGTCGTGGCTGGTCACATATATACCCAGAGTTTGGACCCCCTCAGAGGTCCATGTAAAGTTCTTTTCTAAAGAAAATTCGGTGGCGGTATTTTTCAGTGACCCTATTCTGAGTATTGCACTCTTTTTATAGTTCACCTTCAGGCCTGATACTTGGCCAAAGGAATCAAACACTTTGCAAGCACCTGTAACGTCTCTTTCTGTTCCATCTAGAAATACCGTCACGTCATCAGCGTAAGCTGTAAGCATCACTACAGTGTCGAAGAGTAGAAAACTTTTAATAAATTCACTTTTTCTGATCAAAATAGAAAGAACTTCAATCATGATGTTGAAAATATACGGAGAGAGGGGGCAGCCCTGTCTTGTTCCGGAAGCTAGCTTAAAAAAACTGGATAGGTGTCCATTGTTGATTATGCAACTATTTGCATTTGAATAAAACAATTTAATCCATTGTAATAGTTTTGGTCCAAAATTGAAATATTCTAATGTTCTAAACATGTATGTGTGATCTATACTGTCGAATGCTTTCTCAAAATCTATAAGCATGATTAGACCTTTCAAGGCTTTGTCATTGGCATACGAGATAACATAATGAATTAATCTAATATTTTCCCCAATATACCTTTCTCGCATGAACCCAGTTTGTGAGTGATGTATAATGGTAGGCAGCACTTTTTAAATTCTGTTTGCTATCGATTTGTCAACAATCTTATAATCTGTATTCAGTAGCGTTATTGGTCTCCAATTACTCAATGTTGTTCTGTCTCTGTCTTTTTTAGGAATCAATGTAATGATCCCTTGGTTTTGTAGCTGTGATAATTTTCCTGTTTCAAAAGAATAATTAAGGGAATTCAACAAATGCGCTTTTACAACTGACCAAAATATTTTGTAGAACTCGATCGGGATACCATCACTCCCAGGACTTTTATTGTTATGCATAGTTTTAACGGATTCTTGAATTTCTGCTTCCGTCAAAACTCCCTCACATACTTGATTTTCTTCATCTGAGAGTTTAATACAATCTTTAGGGAAGAAGTCACTTGGGATGGTATCTGTTGCTTTTTTCGAATATAATCTTTCGAAATACTGTTTTTCCTCCTTTAATATTTCGGTTGGGTCATGAATAATTCTATCTTTTATTTTAAGTTCTGTAATAACCTTGTTTTCGTAATTTCATTTTTTTTTAAATTTGCGAAATACTTGGTGGTTTTCTCCCCGTCTTCCATCCATCTGCATTTCGCTCGCATTATGATTCCATTTACCATTCGATCATACAATAGTTCTAATTGCCTTTGCTTATTTTGCATTTCATTTTTAAGGTTCGGGTCATTGAAGGCGTTCAGCCGATCATTGATAGCTTCTATTTCCTTTTGTAGTGATAATTCTCTATTCCTACTTTCTTTACTTTTCTGAGCAGAGTAAGCTATAGATTTACATATGACCGTTCCCTTTAGTAATTCCCATTTAGTATTTGGATTCGCATCTTTGTTCATGTATACTATCTCCCTTATCTTTTCCTTCAGTCTAGTTTTGTACTCATTATCCAGCAAAAGATTAGTATTCATTTTCCAGTATCCTGGACCTCTGTTTGGAATAGATGCATCTAATTTTAGGTAAACAAGAGAGTGATCAGACATGAGACCTGGTATAATTTTTGTCTGTCTAGTGTTGTTGACAAGATTTGATGACACCATAATGAAGTCTAGTCTACATGATATTCTAGGTGTACCGTTCGAGTGCCACGTGAATATTTTCTTATTTGAGTTGAGCAATCTCCATATGTCAGTTAATTCATGTTCTTCCATCATGTCTTTGATTGTCTGCCTTTGCTTAATTTTACTATCCGCCCGCCCACCTTCTTTGTCGATTCTATTATCCAGAGTTACATTAAAATCTCCTCCTACAACCAGATTTTCCCCTTGTGTCGTAGCTATTTCATTATTCAGTTTTTCAAAAAAAGAGGCATCATCATCATTAGGTCCATAAATGTTGAATAGAGTATAACAACAGCTATTAATTTCTATTTGAACCATCTGAATTCTACCTACCATAATTTCTTTATAATGCATAATGTTTAGTGGAAAGTTTGACTGGAAGAGAATCCCAATGCCCGCTGATGAAGAGCTGTTACCAGAAAACACTGCTGTATATCCCCTTTCATTCTGCCAAAACTCTGCTGCCCCCTTTGTCACGTGTAATTCCTGTAGAAAGATTATGCTAAATTCATTATCCCTTAGCCAGGTGAACACCTTTCTTCTCTTTGTAAAGTCCCTCAAACCTGTTGCTAATTTTATTTTCATTTTGTTGACTAGAGTAAGCCTACAAAAGCCTATGGAAACGAATTTCTCGTCCTGGAGACAACAACCGTGGGTACAAAAATCAGAAGGAAATTTTTCACCATGACGTGCCTTTCACATACTCGTATGTCGGGCGATCAAGGTGAGACAACAAACTTTGCAAGAGCAGCGAAACACAATGGCGCTGACCAACGAAAAACGCGTCCATGATTCAAATGATCGGGAAGAAATTGCATGTTCTCTTCGGACTTTTTACTACCACGAGGGCAGCATTTTACAAAATTCACTACTGGAGGAGCAATCCAGTAAGAAGAAGAGAAAAAAGAGAGAAAGAAAACAGACAACCAATCAGATTATGAGCGCAAGAAAACGCAACATGGTCGGTCACTTTTTCCTCCCGACATTGGCCCTTTAGAAAGGCAATTGCATTTGGTGACCTGTTAGCATGGGCTTTAGGATCACCTCATTGCAACCGGGGCGCGTAATGTCATCAAATGGGGCAGAGCCTGCGTTGCGGTCCCCCAGCCCCCCACCCCACTCCCACCCCCCTCTCCGCTTAACGGTCTTTAGTTTTTTGACTCACATGCGAAGCAAAAGAGAGTCCATGTACCCACCCGTTTCGTCCGTCCGGGCGTCCGGCGTCCGGGCGTGGTGTCGTCCGTAAAGAACTTTGGATTTTTTTCGAAGACTATTAAGTTTATGAACACCCAATTTGGCATGATGGTGTATGATGAAAATGCGTCAAAAAACATACATATTGACTTCACCTTGCTTTAAGGTCAAGGTCACAGGGGCCATAAATGTTGTCTAAAAATAGCCATTTTTCACATTTTCCCAATTTTCTCTAAAGTTTTTGAGATTGGATACCTGACCTATATATGGTGTATAGGCAAAGTAATTCCTATCTTTTGATATCAGTTTGATTGACCTTGCTTCAAGGTCAAGGTCACAGGAGCTCTTTAAAGTTGGATTGTATACATATTTTGAAGTGACCTTGACCCTGAACTATGGAAGATAACTCTTCCAAACTTCATAACATTGTAGTATACATGTTATACTTTCATACTAGGTCACTCGTGTCGTCCGTCCGGGCGTCCGGGCGTCCGGGGGTCCGGGGGTCCGGGCGTCCTGTAATCCGTAAAAAGCTTTAACGTTGGATTTTTCTCGGAGACTATTAAGTCTATCAACACCCAATTTGGCATGATGGTGTATGATGACCATTCTGTAAACCCGAGTCAGTAGTATTGACTCTGGCACAGTTCGCAATGAATGCGTAATGAATGCGTAATTCGCACTACAGCCTTGCACCAAAAATAGTTCGTTCTGATACTATTTCTCTCTCCACTGTTTACAGAAATCATTCAGATGTCAAAACTTGTTTCTATTTCAACACAAACATTTTATTGTATCGAAATAACGCTTGTTTGTTGTCTCAACAAGAGTAAGTTAAGAGTTTTGTGTGAAATAGTCTTAGAACTATTTAACGGCTTATGTCAGGGAGCACATCGGCTATCCCACAAGCCTCTCGAGTGACCTCCGTTTGCATAAATTGGTCAAAAACCTTCCATCACGTGATGTGAACTGTGCTAGAGATACTTTTGCCGTTAGGCGAAATCTCTAGTTTACTAGAATGTATGATGACAAGGCGTCAAAAAACATAAATAGTGACTTGACCGTGCTTCAAGGTAAGGTCACAGGAGCTCTTTAAAGTTGGATTGTATACATATTTTGAAGAGACCTTGACGCTGAACTATGGAAGATAACTCTTCCAAACTTCATAACATTGTAGTACACATGTTATACTTTCATCATGAGACACATTTGGTCACATATCATCAAGGTCAAGGTCCCTTTGACCCTTATGAAATGTGACCAAAATGGGGTAGTGAACCACTAAAAGTGACCATATCTCATGGTAGAAAGTGCCAATAAGCACCATTGTGCTTCCTATGTCTTGAATTAACAGCTTTGTGTTGCATGACCTTGGATGACCTTGACCTTGGGTCAAGGTCACAAGTATTTTGGTAGGAAAAATGTGTAAAGCAGTTCTTAGTGTATGATGCCATTGCTAGGTTTAGTTGTTTGACCTTGACCTTGAAGATCACCTGAAGGTCAAGGTCATGTATAAGGTCAAGGTCATGTAAAGGTCAAGGTCAAGCATGTGAGTCGTATGGGCTTTGCCCTTCTTGTTCCTTCTTTGTCGCGTCCATGCAGACGCCCAGATTTATTTCTGGTAATGCCCCTCATTGAAAAGTGCAGTTGCGCCTGGCTTTATTTGTCCGTCTCAGGAGCCAAAATGTGCTCGGTGCTTTTCCTGTGCTGTCGATGATTAAACGATTGAACCTTTTTGAAAGTGAATCCCATTCTCTGCAGAGGAACCGTTGCGGCCTTCAGCTTCTGGGATGTAGTGTTTTGTTTGCGAAGACATGAACGGATCGCTCGAAAATTGAAACCCTTATTACCGTTCTAATTCTTTTCGATGTTTCAGTGACTGCCAGATGTAAATGATAACCTTCTCCATGATCACTTTCTGGAGTAAAACAAAATGTCGTTTTGTGATTTCCTGTCTTTCTCACTGATTTGTTGCGGGAAATAAATTCATTCCAGGTATTTCTTGCTGCAGTTTTTCCTTTCGTCATATTCCCCCCCCCCCCCCCCCCCCCCCCTTCATTGCTGATTCATTCCGCACCATTCCCTTGCACACCTACGAGATGGGCTTGAAAGTTCGCTCCTGAAAGTGCCACCTGGACAGTTCAATTATCAAACGCGTTTTCGGACAATGACACTGAAAGGTTGGTGAAAAGAAAATCACGAGGTTGATATCAAGAGAGGCACCTTGCCTTGGGCAAAGGCTGTTGTTATTTGCTGACTCCAGCCAAAAACCAAGGCTACAGCAAAATGTTGTTATGTTGTACTGTTATGTGGGGATTATCTTCAGCCGTGGTAAGCTCCTAACATAACACCTGGCATTCTCTGGATACAGAGATCAAATCCCCTGAAGACGTAGTGTGGCTGCCTATATGGCAGGTGTTCAAAAACAGTCACACACGCAATCATCTCACCCACTTGGGTGATCCTGGGAGTGTTTAGCCCAGGTACGCAACAACAACAGGAGCAGCACCCCGCAGGTGATACCTTTTTAAAGATTCACATTTCGTCAGCTGACGCACTGCAAACCATGACGTCAGAGGAAGATGAAGACGTTGGCACTTTGGAGCGTATTGTCGAACCTCGGCCACGAGTATGTCTAAAGCCACATGCATGCTGGGACGCGTTGCTTACGCCAGGAACCTTGCACGATCTTGAGAGGAATAGGGTGGTGTCAACATGCGTCAACACGAAGAAAGCAGATGTAAAGGCAGTGAAATGTTTGACACATGTTGACACCGGCCTATTAATATATTATTTGTCGACTAGGTAGGCTAAGCAACGCGTCCCAGGATGGACGTCTTGCGAAGATGATTTTTGACGACTTTTGTCATTTTCGCCTTGAGACTCTGATTTAAGACTATCAAATAATACCTTGTCATCTTTTCGACGTATTATCAAGAATATTTCCGAAGCATTTGGGGGCCCAATATATATCCGCCTTTTTTTCCTCTGACGCTTCTTCAGTTCCTTGGAATGTTATAGGATCAATAAAACAACTTCAGTATATTTACAACCTGTCTCAAAATAAACGCATTTTGTCTGCAGAATAAAAAAAAGAGTAGGGGATTTTTTTACCACTCCAAAAACGCTCTCGAGAAGAAATTCACGCATAAAATTAATGCCGCAGCTTGCGAAGAGCTTGACCCGAGAAGCGCCAAGTCTGCGAGTAAGGAGAAAAGAGTGAGGGGACCAAAAATAAAGTCCAAAGGATAAGAGACGTGGAATCAAGGTGTACACATAAAAACTTCGCCCAGGCAAATGAGGAAAGTCAGGCGAAAGGGTAAATGCAAGGGGAGATTAAAGGGGAAGGGGCGGGCGGTAAGTGGCGGCAAGAAGCGCCTGCCGCTGTAATGAAGGGAAGACCTGGGATCAGGAGCGCTGGAGAGGGATCAGCTTTGGACATGTCTCCGCTTCCCCAGCCCAGGTCAGAATCACCTTGCCAGCGCCCAGCGAGCCCCAAAGCCCCGCCCCGAATTGATGCCGGCTCTTAATTAGCTCATTCTGAGGCGGAAAGGGGGATAAAGCGACTCGCCCCATCTGCATTGGCAACTAACAAGCTTCCCCGTAGTATTCATGGCTTCGGCGGTCGGGGACGGAAGAGAGGCTTCGGGCCGCTGAATGAAGAGAAGTGGCTGTAAGTTTCATGGCTTCTACGCTCCCCCCCCCCCCCCCCCCCCTCCCCGCCTCCCCCCGGAATACAGAAGTAAGGGTTCAGCGTATACCGTCGCCACTGATTGTGGTCATCGTCATCTTCGTTTTGTCAGAATGTCCTCGGCTCTGTCTTAAACTGACGTTTCCCTCAAACATGGGGGTTAGTCGGTTGACGCGGGATTTTAAATGTTGTGTGTTTGAATCCGTAATCCCTGAAATGTGACCCTCCACCACGAGCTCAATCTGCGGCTTTTGGACAATCCGAGATTTGGGACCAGCATTAAGGCCTTAAATTTCATTAAAAATGATATGCAACACTTGAACCTTTGATCTCTTGTAAGGGAGTTATAGACTGTCAAAAAGTAAATATGATAAAAACTTTTTTAAAATTGAGCTTGAAAGAAAGAAGAGATGTGTCATTTCATACTTTACCAACAAAATCACCGATTGTTTACATGTTTCGGAGCCTTCCATTCGTGTTGTACTTTTTGAGATATGTGAGATATCCAACTAAAAACTGATGAAGTAGAAGAAGATTCCATTTACCCCTCCCCCTCCCCCCCCCCCCGCCTCCTTACCCCCACCGACTCCGGTATCCCGCAATGCAGCGATCGCGTTTATTTGTGGTTGTGTGATGGAAATGAAACTACAATTGTTTGGGTGACTTCGTTTGTTTTCTGACTGCTGATTAGCTATGCAACTAGTAGAAACTCTTTTTGATGTCACTTAGATGCCGAGTTCTGGCAAAAACAAAATTTCTCAATCACATACATGTAGATTAATGGTCAAACTCGTCAACGGAAAAATGATTTGCAAACAGCCGGTTTTAATCCAAACTATAATTACTGTGCTGTATCTCAAAATCGGCAAAGGGGCAGCTCGATTCATTTCGTGGTAAAAGGGTAACTAATTCTCTAGACAGTGAATTTGGCACGTTCAGAACTAGAGGGCGCTCTAAGAGCTCAACCATCGGCCAAGGAAGCCACGCTTTCTCTTCCATGACCTCTACAATTCAGGCAGGATGTTGTGCTAGCCAGGCCTAACGCTCCGAAGTTAAGTTCATTTTATCGCTTGCTAGCGGTCTGAGTGTGGAACGCATACGCCGGTGGGGTTAATAGTTTGACATCAACTTCGTGACGTGCAATAAAACCTCTTTAATGAATCCAATTCCATATAACTTCCAAAATCTAAGGGATTGTTCCTAGGTGAAACCCTGACCTTTCACCAGATTTCATTAGATTCCGTAATGAACTTTTGGAGTTATTTTGCCGACTAACGTACCAACCAACGTTCCAACCAACGCACCAACCAACGTTCCAACCAACGTACCAACCAACGTACCGACCAAAGTACCAACCAACCAATTAATTCAATCCAACCCAACCCAACCCAACCCAACCTGACCCATCCCAAACCAAACCAACGCCCCCCCCCCCCCCCCCCCCCCTCCCCTCCAGTACACGCAGTCCACCGTGCAACTAAGTACGCTCAGCGTTTACTTTGTGTTGAGAGACGGAGAGTATAGAGAACATTTTATTTGAACTGCACTCTCCAAAGAAAAATCATGTGATAGCCAACGTAGGCTCTAGTAGGGCTACCTGGGTGTGTGCATGTGTGAAACTGCTTGCGTGCATGCACACGTGAGTGCACGTGTGTGTACGGCTATTAGATCCACAATCATATATCGTGTGTCCCAAACTAAATTGTATTAAATTTTAGTTCATCTGAAGCTGCAATCCAGATCTTTCACCGTCAAAGTATCAACCATGAGAACTAACTGAAGTCTCGACTCCTGCACTCTCCATTCCACTGCGTGGTGCATATCTATAGCGCTATTCCGTGACTTTTGCGACCGGAAGGAAACTTGGAAAATGAAAAGACGCTCTTCTGTCCCAATGGTCATCGACTCATGCTAATGAAGCTATTTTGCCGTTATAAATGTTTGCCTCGGAATCCTACGCGAGCAGAACCCCATTACCTTTTGCACGAGTAAGTCAGTGAGAAAATCTTCCCATTGTTTCCACAGCTCCTCAGAGATTAACATGCATAAGCTTTACATTCGTCACGGACTCAATTATATGTCAGTGATGAATTCCATGGAATTCGTTACAATGACAATACAAGATACAAGATACAAGATACTTTATTGTCCTCATTGTACAAGGAAATTCGTTTTGTCGGTGGCAAAAACATAATACATACATACAAAAACAGAAACGTACAAGAAGTTCAACATTAATTAACTCAATCACATCGCTTAAGTTATGGAGTCCACACACTAATCATAGGCCATAAAATAAGATAGCATGAAATTGAATCATACTTTATTACTCTAACAAATGTAATAACACCATGTTTTTCAAGTAAATATACATACTGAACACGCGCATCAGAAATAGTAAACAGAAAGACACAATAAGATAGGACACATTTAGCGCTACATCATAGGCAATTCAATTTAATAGAGAAACATTTTACACCGCAACAAGTAATCACAGAAGGAACAAAAGACACAAGCATGTACATCAAACAATCATCGTCACGCAATCACACATACCCGATCTTCAACCACAACACATGTACAAGCCCCCCCCCCCCCCCCCCCCCCCATCATGTTCTTCATCCTGCGTCACAACACAATCACAGGAAAGACCAACAAGAGACAGGCATGCACATCAACAACCACACTCGCACAGCACACATACACGATCATCAACGCATAACGCATCCCCCCCCACACACACACACACTCTCACATGTTAATCCTTGTTGTCACAGACATAGTTCACACCATTCATAGGCACGGAGAGAGCGAGGTCAATGATTTATGTGATAATTCTGTCTACAGGCGGAGAGGTTGGCTTGGAACGTAAGAGTAATCAGATGCCATTAGCAACTATCGCATCAGTGAATCTGACGTCACTTTTCGAAACCGATGATATCTCTGATGTGAGCATCCAGATTATGCCTTGGAAAAGATCAAGCGTCCCATAATTTTGCAATTACCGCGTAACATCCTCACTTCAACACTAAATTTCTCGTCTGAGTGACTTAATCGTATCGAAGACTCGGAACAAAGCAATTTGTGATTAGTGATTGCGCTATCGTGCATTGGATGTCGAAAATATGATGGATCTCTTGCAATAGGCCTACCTCATTATTTGATATATTCATTTTTCATCCAGCCATTCGAATCAGACGGAAAGACACCATCCATTTTTGCGGGCATGCATGAATGTAATGAATTTTACGGCAACATCGATGTATCATAAACTTGTTATTCAAAGGGTGCGTTCAAACAACAAACGCCCATCGAAAGTCGCCAACTGGGTGAAAGCTGTGGAAATTATCCGTGAAGAACATCCTGCCTTCTATCTACCGCCGCAACATGCTGATAATGCGACATTTTCATTCAACTTGTCGTCCGTTTACAGATTCAGACGCCATCATGGTGGTGAGACAGATTTACTTTTCATGGAATGTAAATTATCATCGTTGCCTGATTTTTACGGTGCGCTGCGAACAGACAAGTCCCTGTCATTTTCGCGTCTGAAGAAGGAAAGATGACGTGATTAGATAGATAACTTCGATGAGGAACGTGGACGTTCCCTTCAAATCCGTTTTCGGAACGATCTGCATCGAGCCACACCTCAGCGCAAAACATGCGGGACAATCCAAGGATTCTCGCAGGCGTTTTAATTGGCATCCACTCAAAGGAACTACTTTGCTGTTGGCGTTTTAATTGGCATCCACTCAAAGGAACTACTTTGCTGTTGACAAGACATTGGCAATGCGAGGCTGCTTGGAGGGCTTAACTGTTTACGGGATGACGAGCTTGGCTGACATTTCATCTGCAGTTCTGCTGGTGCTTAGAATAGTTTCTGTTCGATTTATGAAAAAAGTATTCCTTCCACGACACTGAACAAAAATATCGACAAAACTACATCAAAACAGACGGATCATTGTTAATGCACGCACGCAATGAGACAATGTTCGCACAAATTAATCGCGATTATGAAATTGACGGAGTCTTTGTCCCTGATTCATTAAAATTGTGCATCGTTCTAATAGAAATTAATCATTTTTCTTGAACTAAATTTAATTGTTTACAAAGAAAAATGGATTTGCCCAGAATCGGACAGCAGCCTTTCAAACATCTGTGGTTCATGCTGTTTTTCCAGGCGTGCATGCGAGACGCATGTTTGAAAGCATGGCTGAAGGTGCAATCTCTCTATTCGATCACTGTGTGAGTTGACTCGTACACCCGTCCTTCTCCGAGTGTATATCTCCTCCTCATGGGGACAGCGTGCACCAGGATAAAAGGCCGTTTGATTGTCAAGGGACGGTGTTTCATGTTTACATCCTCAATTACGGGGTACAGCAAGACCCCTGCTATTGAAGCCATACCGAATTCAGTGTGTGAGGTCTTGGCTGAAGAGGGCGACTCCTTTGTCCAGGTCGAGTCTGCCCAAGAGGAGATGGAAAACAAAGCGGACCTCATCTCAAATGCATAGACGCAGACGGGAGACTCGACCGCCGTTTCGGGGGTACTAGTTCGCCATTTCGGCAGTATCAAGACGGTCATCGCGAGACTGGCGAGACTCGACCCGGCTTCCGCCATTCACCACCGGAAGTACGGAGTGGAAGACCGGAAATGACTGGGCTTCCGGGATCAGGTCGCGTTTCACATCGGGGACTATTGCGAGATTGATGGAGACTCCGTTTTCTCCAGCGCTCGAGGGGGGAATGCTCCAGTGTCATCCAAATGTAAATAAGTTTCCGTTCCATATGACTAAAAGTTTCGTGAGAATCAGAGTATGCAATTATGACAAAATACAAAGAATAAAGAAAAGTGATGTTGACATATGCCTGGAATTCAATCATTTTTGTGCCTTGTTTCCTTGTCAGTCGATCCTTTTGCCACTTACAAATGCAGACAAAAACGGATGAAGAGGCAAGAGGTAAGAGTCTATCTGCAGTCATAAACGAACATTCCACCACTGTCTATGGATCTTGACTATGAGAAGGCAAAGCATGTCAAGCACTTTAACCGAGAAAACAACCTGAAAGCAGAAAACCGCTCCTCACCCTACAGAGTGGGTACGAGGCAAACGTCGTATAACCATTGGACTAGATCCTCTGGACTTGAGCCACATGTCTAGCACTACTGGACTAGACTAAGAGTCATTGGAGTAGCCACTAGACCAGTCACTGGACTAGTGTCACTGGACGAGTGTCACTAGACGAGTTACTGGATTATAACTATTAGAGTAGAGCAATTCATTAGACTAGTAACTGGACTGGAGTAACTGGACAAGAGTCACTGGATCAATTTGTGTCATTAGACTAGTGTACTGAACTAGAACTACAGGACAAGAGCTACTGGGCGAGAGTTACTAGACTAGAGTTATTGAACTAGAGTTACTGGCACTAGAACCACTGGATGAGAGGCATCAAGCTAGTCACTGGACTAGATACTGGACTAGAACCACTGGACTAAAGTTACTGCAATAGAGCCACTGGACTAGAGCTATTGAACTAATCATTAGGGCTAGTTACTGGACTAGAGTTGCTAGATTAGAGTTACTGCACCAACGTCACTGAATGAGAGGCATTAAACTAGTCACTAGACTAGTTACTCAACTAGAGCTACTGGCTTAGACTTATTGGAATAGAGTCATTGGACTAGAGTTAATGGACGACTAGAGTTACTGGACTAGAGTCAACAAACTCGTCTTTAGACTAAAATTACTGGAGAAAAGTTACTAGACAAGCACCACTGGATTAGAGCCACTGGACTAGAGTCATTGGACTAGAGTGAATGAACTAGAGTTACTGCACTGGATTTACTGCACTAGAGCTTCTAGAGTACAGCTACCAGATTAGAGCCACTGGACTGGAGCCATTGAAGTAGAGTGAATGAACTAGAATTACTAAACGAGGGTTACTGAACTAGATTAATTGAACTAGGGTTACTGCACTAGAGTTACTGAACTTGAGTTGCTGAACTAAATTTATTGAACTAGAGTTACTGCACTAGAGTTACTGCACTAGGGTTACTGAACTAGAGTTACTGCACTAGGGTTACTACACTAGGGTTACTGAACTAGAGTTAGTGCACTAGGAGTTACTGCACTAGGGTTACTGTACAAGTGTTACTGCACTAGAGTTACTGAACTAGAGTTACTGCACTAGAGTTACTGCACAAGGGTTACTGAACTATAGTTACTGCACGAGTTATTGAACTAGAGTTACTGCCCTAGAGTTACTGCACTAGGGTTACTAACTAGAGTTACCACACTAGAGTTACTGCGCTAGAGTTACTGCACTAGGGTTATAGATCTAGAGTTACTGCACTAGAGTTACTGCACTAGGGTTACTACTAGAGTTACTGCATTAGGGTTACTACACTAGAGTTACAGAACTAGAGTTATTGAACTAGAGTTACTGCACTGGAGTTACTACACCAGGGTTACTGAACTAGAGTGACTGCACTGGAGTTACTACACCAGGGTTAATGAACTAGAGTGACTGCACTGGAGTTACTACAGTACGATTACAAGACGAGAGCAAGTGGACCAGAGACCAGAACCAATGAACTACAGTCAATGACTCGAGTTACTGGATGGAGCCGCTGGAAAAAAGCTACGAACGACAGGATCTTTTCATTGAGTCAAAGAATACGTTCTCGTGGAATAGTATGAGTAGACGGAAAACATGTAAATATGGAAATACATGTCTCTCCCCCCCTCCCTCCCTGCATACTCAAGAATAATTAGTTGGAAAATTGCAACGTTAACAACGACAAATACATGCGAAACGAGTTACTTTACACATTGCATGTTGCCCATTTTGGGTCTGGGTTATATGTTCTTTAAGATGGACTCGATTACAGAAGAGCTGTGGACAGTGAGTGCGTGCACATCTATTTGTATTTAGCATCAAAACTATCATATGGACGATGTCGTCTC
>JAWQFJ010012609.1:0-15000 GCA_034096865.1 Theodoxus fluviatilis | reverse complement strand
TGTCAAGAAGTTGGAAGTGGTCTCATGTGTGCCATGCAAAAAGAACTATTTTGAAAAACTGATTTAGCATAGAATGACGAATGGAAGGACGGTAGGGGAGAGTCAATGGGAGACGTTCAAAATTGGAGACCTTGGTCCTGGGGCGGAGGTTGACCTCTCTGGGGCGGAGGTTGACCTCTCTGGGGCGGAGGTTGACCTCTCTGGGGCGAATTGAATTTGCTCGGTAGCTAAGCCTCTTGAAGAATTTGATCATCTTAGGTGTGTGTGTGTGTGTGTGTGTGTGTGTGTGTGTGTGTGTGTGTGTGTGCGTGCGTGCGTGTGCTTGTGTGTGTGTGCAGTTGTGCTTGTGTGTTTGTGTGAGCGTGTGCTTGTGTGTGTGAGTGTGTGTGCGCATGCGCGAGCGCGCGTGTAAAAAGTTGGAGACCATGCAGTCAAAGTAGTTGAGGATAAGGGTTTGCAAGTTTTCATCCTGGGGTTATATACTAAACAGTAGCCGTGTTATGTGTGGAGTAGAACGTTAAGGTGTCGGGGTTGCTATGTCATGAAAGGGGACATAAACTGAATTTGATACTAGAATAAAAATGTCATAGTTCTGTAACGGAATCCAGGTTTCATCGTCCCGATGGTGTAACAGTGCTTCTTCACTGCACCTGATCCAATACACACTGATCATATATGTAGTTTCCTATCTGATTGACGTAGGACTCTATCGTTGAAGGTTCCCACTCTATAAACAGAAAAAGACTTCTTTCCTATCCTGCGGGCATTGCTTGATCCTCTAAGGTGCATTTTGGAAAGAAATTTTGCCAAACACCGGAAACATTGGTCCCTTTTTCCGATGTTAAGGTAGACTGCACACACACTTCCCGTTTGTGTCAAAAATCAATGGTTTACAAGAGAGTTGCAGATGTGATGCCAACCGACATAGAACAAAAGAACAAAGAAAGTCATAAGGAGAGGAAGGTAGAAAGTTGAAGAAAGGCGAGACGTATTTTTGTCAGAGCTCCAGTCACGTTGTCCTGGCGCACATGCGTCTGTCATTTCGTGCCTTGACGTGTTGTTTTTTAATGCTGCCCAGACATTAGTATTGTTTTCTCGGGGAAAGTACGTAACTCTGATCGCCTCTTTTTATTCAGAGGTAAGATCTGGGGCGCGTTGCTTAGCCCATCTAGGTGGCGAATAAATCCTCGCGAACCAGACCGAGGCGAGGCGAGGCGGGCCACTAGGCAACTGCCAATCACAATGGGCAAGGTGAAAGTCCGAGAGAACATGGCTGCATCCTGGCGCGAGAGTTGGCGAAGAAGTTGCCATTAGAGGAAGAAATTGCCGATACAGACATCACAGCAGTTTTTCACTTGATAGAACACACCATGGTGTCATCTCGAATGGCACGGAAACTTTTTCAAAGAAAAGAAAGTAACCCGGGTTCAATTGTAGACACTTTTGTCGAAAATGTTGTGCCTCGATACACTCCAGATCAATTCAAGGGACATTATTCAGAGAGTAGACATGCATGGTGTTTCATGTGTGCAACGATAACAAAATTTTCCCGCAGTGTTTCTCCAGAGATAATCTAAGTACATACTCTTCAAATATATAAATGAACACTCAAAAAGCAAATACTTCCGTGTACGCATACTTTTCCATTCTCGGACAGTGAGAAGCACACTACAGGCACTGCCAATCTGTAAACAGCAATCCAACTGGCAGGGTCTCCGCCATTTTGTGTCATCCGGGCCTCTGCCGCTAGACGCGGGGAAGTACCTCCGAAGCGGCAAACTTCCTTGAAAGCGAGTGCCTCCTTGTGTGCGAGACGCTGTAAGAAACGCACTCGCCTCGCGTTTCCTGCAAGGCCCTTGCAGGATAATAGCGAAAGCAACGCGCTCCTGGTCCCCTAATGAGCAGTAAGCGTAACCGTTGTTGAGTGTTTAATCTCTGATGGGCTGTCAGTCAGCGTTGAGGAAAAATAGCTGAGTGTCCGTAGGTCCCATCAAACTGTCTGTCTCCTTTCAAGTATGAAAAAACTAATCTGTTGGCTAAATGACCGCTCTGGGTGTGTCTGTGTGTGTGTTTTTGTGTGTTTGTGTGTGCGTTTGTGTGTGTGTGAGTGCGTGTGCGTATGCGTGCGTGCGCATGAAAATACATAAGTTCTTGAGACTAGTAAGTGAGCGAAATCGCTAAGTAAACCACCACTTTTGCCTTCTACGTTCTTTAACATTTTCTTGAAGTACCCGCATTCCCTAATCCCCACCGACAGCTCCCACCTCTCATGCCTGCCTGCCTGCTCAACGGAACTCTTCGTCGTGGCATTTTGCAGGAGCAGGATCCCTTGTGAGCAGAATTCGGAATCAGGCGTGGTGGAGGACTTGGGCGATCCAGTCGTCTGCCCTCTCCAGTAGGAAGTAGGGGAAGTGACACAACCTCGTAACACCGTGACAGCCGCTTTCCAGAGGAGATGGATGTCTTAAATCCGGAACCCTTCAGTCGAGCCAGAGGCTCTCCCCTGCAGCCCAGCCGAAAGATCAGACTTTGAAGGGGAAGCTGTGCCTGGACTCCCACCAGATCAGTGGATTCAGGGTCGCACTCGTCAGTCTTCTCACCGTCTCGCCACCACTACATAACGACCTACCGGAAGAACCCAGATTGCGTCCCCAGCCCGCCAGACCCGCAGCCAGAAAGTTGAGGGACATTTGAATGCATGGCAGCGGTCCATGGTCGTCGTGCAGCCTATTTGGGGGCCCGGGATGGAGCCAATCTCAAGAGTGTGAGAAAGGTGTGGACCCGCAATGATCATTCCACTGGAATTCCTGGTCTTTGCACCACGGCCATCACTTGTGATGGATCTGAAAGACGTAGCCATGCATTATGTACAAGAAGCCAGTTCTTCTGTTTGACAGTCGACAATAAAGGCGAAATGTCAATACTCCATCAAATCCGACCTTATAGAAGCATGACAACGACACTGGATTCTTTTACCAGTCACTGGAGGAAACGACGCGTGTTGGGGGAAGATGAGCAGGTTGCGCGGCCATGATTTGACGCTGACTAGATTCCTGGAATTCACGCCTGGGATAAAACGACTATTTCACTCCTGTCGATTAGCAAGTCACTCATCTGAAAGACGACACACATGCTAGGGACGCCGATAAAGCTCAAAATGCAGGTTAGCATTTGGGACTGCTGCCAAGAGATGGGGAACACCCTTCAATCTTGGCACTCGCAACACGTTCTGACAGGCCTTTCACCCGAAATATCCATCAGCTCTTCACGGGACAACCCTAACTCCCACGTTGGGACAGAGGCCCCGCCAGATATCGACGGAAATGTCAGCCAACGTTGCGCCAGCTTCGGATAAAATCAGCGCGGCCGGTTCATTGACAGCTTCCCGCCGCACAGAGCTTCTTCATCGGAATGGCCTCCCGGCCTAATGGAAGAATCCGCCGACGCTAAACCTCAATGAATTCTGTTCCTCATCCTGTACGACTGAACCGGATTTGGTGTCGGGGGGAGAGGAGATTAACGCTGGGCAATGAGAACGAAGCGCCGCGAGAACTTGTCTCTGGATACGAATGGAGGCAACTCCTCTAGTCAAGGGAGGTAACCCTGGTGCCCAAGGGAGAGCACCGAGGCCAGTCGAGGCCTCGTCCCGCGGGCAAATAACGTCCCGTGCAGACTAGTGCGATGACAGATCATCGCAGGCCCCGGTACGGCAGCAGAGTTGCCTGCCCCATCCAGATCGCCTGGTCTGGCCTTCATCAAGTCCCGACTTATTGGAGAAGGCGGACTGAGGCGTACAGCTCCCGCTAAATCCGTCCGCCAGAAGACTCAGGGGTTTGATTACAAGGACTGCGGGTCTCGTACCGGAAGTGGAGAGTTCACGGCGAAAAGAGCAGACGTGGAGGCCAAGCCTAGTAGCCCAAGGGATGTTTTTTCGTTCCAACCTCGTCTGCATCTTGAGGGGCACCGATGATCAGGGTCACGGGTACACTGAAATTGAGGGCGCTAGATCATCCAGTACAGTCTGGAAAGTCGATATTTGAGACGCATCGTTAGCGCACTGGCAAGTTTGTCGAAAAACTCTAGGAAAGATAATGATATTAGTCACGACGGACTGAAACGAATAATGTTAGTTATCGTGATAATGATAACTTTTATCATGTCCCACCACTCTTCTTTTTAAATAATCAAATTTCATTTAAAACACTGAACGTTAGAATCCTTTCATCTGGTATGCGGGGTGATTATATTGCTAATCAATAACGACACCATCTTTGATATCTGCACCTAACCATCGCGAGTCAGCTGCTCCTGCCTATTTGAAAACCTCTGACATCAAACTGTCACACCTCTTCGTGAGGACGAAGGGGACGAAAATGGGGAGAGTAAGCTGTTTTTGCCTATTTGAAAACCTCTGACATCAAACTGTCACACCTCTTCGTAAGGACGAAGGGGACGAAAATGGGGAGAGTAAGCTGTTTTTGTAAGCTTGGACACCCATGGGACGAATGCCGCCGGACCGAGGACTGAGGCCCGGTACACAGCGACGCAGTCCGATCAATCAGGCTGGGATAGCGCCAGCCCCTCGCCAGGAAAGCAATATCTCCACACCGGAGCAAATGGCACCGCCTTGCGAGGGTTCAAGTGGCCATCGGGAATATTTACATTGGGACGTCGCTGAGACGGCCTAATCGAAGACCTCGGGTCATCCGGATGGGCTGGAAGGGCGCCCACTTGCCCTTTAATTCCATGATAACGGCTTGGAGGGCGTTTGGTGTGGAATCTTTGTTCAAGAAGGCACTCATCGAACTCTTGCTGTGCTTTACCTCCTAGACACGAGGCCAATAAATATGTGTCGACGCTTCTGGCACTGCTGGTTAAAGCGAGCTGAGGTTCGTGGAGGCCTGCTGGGCAATCAGATGGAACGTGGAGTGTTCCGTGGGAATGTCTCACGTAGACCGTTCCATGTAGTGCATAGAATGCACAGAGTAGAACATGGAATATAGAATAGTGTGCATCGTAGTGCGTACATGTACAATGTGAAGGGAGTGTAGCAATATATATATATATATATATATATATATATATATATATATATATATATATATATATATATATAAATGTATATATATATAATGGAATGTATAGTGTAGAGAAAGGCACAGAAAATACATGTAGATCACAGCATGAACTTTATCGTAGTGTTTGCAGTGAAGAAAGAGTGGTCAAACATTTCACATGTAGCTACAAAACTTTGCTGGAATGAAATGACAATGCACTTTCTTCAGTTGCTCTTGCCGATCAACTAGCCCCGACGCCCATTTTCTATTACCCTGACGACGCTTTCTCTTTGTTTGCGTTTGTTGATGAAGTACTTCCGACTTCCAATAACTCTACATATCAGTCCCCCTCCCCAACCCAAGCACAGACACAAGTTTACTCAACAAATACTGCGTAAACTGCACAACGACAATGCGAGGTTTCACCTTCCACGACTTTGCAGCTCTTGCACAGAGCGAAGGTTCAGGGTTCCTATCTGGCGATGGTGTGTAGTTTCCTGTTGCTGAAGTTTTCCGGACTCTGATCTTAGTGAGGCTTGTCGCAACAAAAAACGTGTGTCTAAACATAGAGAGTTCATTGACCTATGAATAGATCTGGAAAACCCTACAAGTGACGTTCGACCCACACAGTTCGTTAGTCGAACTACAAATAGCACGTTTCTTGTCATTTCAATCGACCGAGAATTTCCCGATCTGTCCGTAGATGAACGTCCGTTCTATGTTTGGACAAACGTTTTCTGTATTAAAAAAAAATCTTCCCTTGTATTAATAGATATCGGGAAAATCGTCCGTCGAATTCAATAGACCTGGGAAACGTCTGTGATGTAATTGTAGAAAGGCGCGAACCAACTGTCCAGTCAGCATGGCGCAACAAACTTTTGGCGCGAAAATGACATCAGATCTATCAATATCGTCCAATGAAAGTATTGACGAACACTATGTTTAGACACGTTTTTTGTTGCGACAAGGCTCGAGGCCTGACTGTCAGGGATGGCAAAGTCTGGACTGAAACAGAAAGGAAAGGATGCTTCTCACGATCCTCAGACCACTTGAATTGGAAGCAAGACGGCATGCAGACTGCTGACAAAAATATTTATGTCTGACCTGGTCAACTTTTTTCGCACGTCATTTTTTGGTCGAAGTCTCTTCCTCACCATTCACGTCTTTCATAAATCGATGGATGGATTCTGTAATAGACGCAAAAACCAAAAACAAAATACAGAGAAAAAAAACTAAAGAATATACGTTAATAATAAGTAGGCGACGAGAAGGCGACACGACATGATTGTGTTCTGAGCCAGAATGTTGCCACATTTTTGGCAAAGGTCATCACGCCCTAGAGTTGCCACGGCTGAGTTTGACCGGTGCATACTTGCTCACGTGACTCTTTGCACTACTGCATGGAGAAATGTCATGGAACGTCCAACTAAGGCGCTGTAAAGCTCGTTGGACATTTTCATTTCCCCATCCAAACTTACAACGTCCTTTTGAGTGGACGCCTGACCCGCTATCATTGCGCGAGCCATGCCCTTGTCATCTGCAACTGGCGGGAAGGATCAGACTGCGATAAATGTGCCGTTTCTCTTGCTTGAGACGCCGTGTGTCTGGCAGAATCGATTTCCAACATGCCCCCCGTGAAAGATTTGTGTCTCCACGAGAAGATTTATCTTCCCGAAGAGAACGCCTTGAACTTTGGAGAGAAATATAATTACTAGTGTTAGACTTTTACACACTGGGTCTTGAAGGAGTTTTCCCCACGAGAACGCATATTGAAGTGTCACCAGTGTGTGGTTGTAGGAATTTTGTTGACTCTACTGGTGCCATTTTTCTTGACGTAGCCTCGTCAGCTGCAAGAGACTGCAAAGTGGGACGAAAGCTTTTATCAAGAATGGAAAGAACGTGGGTTTCTGTGAGAAACATAAGCAGCCAAGACTAAAATCACACATGTGTTTGTAATGTTCAGGATGGAATAAAAGCAACCAAGCATAGAAGCAAAGGCTGGTGTAGGAGAGCAACAATGGAGAGAAGAAAAACGCTATCAAAAGAAGCAAACAGCAGGAAAAGCTGCTAGAATTTCCGGTAAATGCAACAATCTTTTGGAATTGGATATGGTGGCGGCAGTATTTGTAGCTGCAACAAGACTGTTTTCGCAGCCTTCAATAGCACCAGCAGCACCAGCAGCGGGAGTAGCAGCAGCATTGTCATACATACGTCGATGATACACTGTCACGGGTCCCTTCCTACTCGGACTTTTTCCGAGAGGGACATAACATCCAATCAACAGATACAATACACAACACGCAAATAAATTAACAAATTCAATTTATTTTTAACAAAACTCTAACACAACCCATCAATAAAGTACACATTCAATCATAAAAAACACATATCATAAAACCAAAACAATTCCTTTTCTTCAACAACCCAACATCCTCTTCAACTCAACCACACTCACTCAAAATCTAAACCACATAAGAAAACCACCTCAACCAACAACATCTCAACTTTCCCCAAAAGCCAGTCTCAATACCTGACAATCCCCTCAATCAAATCCTCAAATCACAACAATATCCAACTTATTTAACTTAACACAATCCTAGGGTACACCACAGTTAACCATCACTATCATGACCCACCACCACTATCCAAATCAACAAACAACCAAAAATCCAAATCACTAGCATGAACCTGGCCACACCAGCATCCAATCACTGATCATCAAGACAATCCAATCCCACAAAACAATACTAAACTAAACCAGAATTCCACTTGTCTTGTCCATATTTTCAATACACAATTCTAACTCACAACTTCAACCAAATTGACCAAAAATTATTTTAACCCGTGGCCACACCGACCCACAATCAAAACATCAACAAAAATACAAATCATTTGTCATACCGACCCACCCCAACACAAAACCATATCCAAGACTTCGCCCCACACAGGGTACATGGATATAACTTCACAACCCTCTCCAAATTCCCAAATTCCAAACATGCAACGGGAGAAAAATCACATCACGGAACAACAATACAGCTTCAAGAGGGTTATGCCTTCCCCTATCAAACGCTTTTACAACTGCAGGCATAAACCGGAAATCAAATTCCCCTGCACGCGTTAGACAAACCGCGCACAAATTGAACAATACGCAAACATGCGAACAAATCATACATATACCAAGTGACGTTGCATTTCCACCTCCCACAGTTCACAACATCAAATACCAAATCCCAAATTGGAACAAAGTTGAGCGTAATTTCACCACTGTCCTCAGAGAATCGTTATGCCATACGGATACACACTCCCGTCAAACCAGGCACAAGTAGAATGTACTTCCAATTAACAAATACAGAGTTATCCAACCCCACCGACTCCACGTCAATTTGTACTCACTGGGAAAAACCTCCTTCCTCGACACAACAGCATGTCGCCCCCTCCCGTTGGTCGCGCTCTCACAACCGAGAAATCTCCTCTGTGATCCGGCTCTCCTCCTCGACCCAACATCGTAGCTCCTAGCCCTCCGGCTCTCTCACTCCGCACGACAGCAGGTAATCGCTATCCTGGTCGAGACTCTCAGCACGAGCCGTCTCCCCTGTGGGACCCACAGCGTCCCCTGACTCTCAACCGTAGAAAGCTCAGGTTCTCCAGACACCCGCACCATAGCTCCTCACCCTCTGGCGCTCCACACCTGTCTGTCTCGATTTCTCCTCTCCGACCTCCTTCTCAAATCTCCCGTGAGCCTCTCACAAGCAACTTGCACGGACCAAAACCTTCTCCGTTCCTAGAACCTCCCTTAGTCCGTGCGCACTGTGAGCTCTATTCACTCTCCCCATTGCTTCGCACGAGGTTACCCTTTTCTAACACAGCAAAACTTTCCAATATTACGCCTACCTTGTCGCCAGGATGTTAAAGGCCCTTATTCACCGCCTCCTCAAAATCCGCCGTGTGACATACACCACTGCAGAAAAGCCTCTCGAGAAAAGTTGGAATATCTGGTTTTCCGAGCGGTCATGCACACTAAGTATAATACAACACATCCAGCTTTCCAAAATATAAGTCGAAATGACAAGCTCCTGCTACTTATGCAGTTGGTTTCGCGCAAGGTATTTCTTCTCAAGCAGACCTGACACTTTTCAAACCGTCACTGTTGCTACGATATCAACACAAGGAGCGTGTTGGCGACATGTTTACCAGACTTGCTCCTTAACAGAAACAGCATCTTACCAATTTGCAAAGTCGAGTCTAAACAGTACGTCTCGCAAATCCAGTCAAGTTGTAATGGGAAGCAATACTGCAGAATCCAAAGAGTTTGTTAAAAGTAAAAGACGGTTAAGGCGTACGTTTAAGTTGATATTTGAATAAAATTAATGTCCATTTCACAACTTAAATGTCGTAGCTTTGAAAGTATAATCACACTATTTACAAACCCGCTGCTCTGTTTCACAATATTCGAACAGTTTTGAACACAGGTCACGACGTAGAGTGACTCGTTGGAGGGATCATGTTTGCGCAGCACACTTTTCTGTCAACCCTAGTTTGATGCCACATTCATCTCACCTGGACCCTCTGGTCAGTAATCTTCCGACTACTAGAGACGGTCTCCAGAGATTCCGACCCACTTACAAATGTACAGATTACTCTCTGTCAGTGTAGAATGTAGCGCTGCACGTCACTGGGAAGAGAGCACTTCACTCACCAGTCCCTCCGGCTCCTCAACCCCTCCCCGAGGCTTTGATACTCAACACCTATAAGCGTGCACTTTTATCTCATCTACGCATGCGCATTTTGTCCTCTTCCCGATCAAAAGCTCTTTGGGAGGTAAAAGACGAGGAAACCAGTTCACTTCCATCCCCGAGGGTTCAGAGAGAGTGATCGAGGATGGGCGGTTGCACAAGAGTACCAATGCATGGGAAGAAGACTCGGAGCTACAAATGAAGAGCTCACTAGCGAAATGTCACCTTTCAAGAGTCTCGCTGAGGAAGTGTCCCGCAAGAGACGCATTAACACTTCACGTGCTGTTCATGTAGTGCTGTAAGCGCAAGGTTTCCATGGTTGGTTCTCTACTTTCGTAAGCGTCTTTGTGCCTTGCCGACAGACAGGTTCTCATCATTCAGTAAAGGATGATCGAATGCGTTGAGTACTTTGAGGAATCGCCTGCGTACTTTTGCACTATGTATCATGAACGTCCATTTAACGGTGTCTGTTCGTCTGTCTGTCTGAATTTCGGAGTGTCTATCCATTTGACTGTCCGTTTGTCAGTTTTTCATTCTGTCCGCCCGCCCGTCCGTCCGTCCGTCCGTCCGTCCGCCTGTCTGCCTGTCTGTCTGTCTGTCTGTCTGTCTGTCTGTCTGTCTGTCTGTCTGTCTGTCTGTCTGTCTGTCTGTCTGTCTGTCTGTCTGTCTGTCTGTCTGTCTGTCTGTCTGTCTGTCTGTCTGTCTGTCTGTCTGCCTGCCTGCCTGCCTGCCTGCCTGCCTGTCTGCCTGCCTGCCTGCCTGCCTGCCCGTGTGTGTGTGTGTGTGTGTGTGTGTGTGTGTGTGTGTGTGTGTGTGTGTGTCTGTCTGCGCTCTCGCGCGCGCGCGCGCGTGTGTCTGGATGTGTGCGTCTGTGTATGTGTGTGTGTGTGTGTGTGTGTGTGTGTATGTGTCCGTGTGTGTGTCTGTCGGTCTGTGTGTGTGATTATGTGTGTGAGTCTATGTGTGTGTGTGTATGTATGTATGTATGTATGTATGCATGCATGCATGCATGCATGCATGCATGCATGCATGTGTGTGTGTGTATGTGTGTGTGTATGCATGTATGTATGTATGTATGTATGTATGTATGTATGTATGTATGTATGTATGTATGTATGTATGTATGTATGTATGTATGTATGTATGTATGTATGTATGTATGTATGTATGTATGTATGTATGTATGTATGTATGTATGTATGTATGTATGTATGTATGTATGTATGTATGTATGTATGCATGCATGCATGTATGTATGTATGTATGTATGTATGTATGACATTGTTCCACGTAGCACCGATCCAGTAATCTCTACACCAGCAAATGCAATCCATCCAAATCTTTAACTCCCATTGCAGACACGCCAACAGAGTTGGCGATTGGCTAGCCAATCAGCGAATGTGTCGAGCATGGGCGCCTGCTGCACAAGATGGGAATAAAGGAACGGGTGGTTGAAAGGAGGGGAGTGAGCAGAATGTGATCGGGAGAGAAGGAAAGAAAAAGCACTTTATCCTCCGATTGAATAATTTTGTATTTGCATTCTCTCTGCTTAAATCCAGCACTTCATATGGTATTAGCAAGAGTTATGCATACGGCCTTGTAATATTTGTTAAATGTAACAGCCAAGGGTATGAAGATGCACTGAAATATTATCGAGATATAGACCACCCAACAGAACTGTTGTCTAAATGAGTGTGGTCCACCCACATCGAATGTCCATAACACCAACCAACTAGTATGAACACAGGCCGCATTTTGAAGTGTAATAATTTGGAATAACTGCCAGCTCTTGCAGTAAGCCTTATGAGAACAGGCCAAATAATCATGTTATGGGATTAATGTCAAGCATGCCAGCGTGTTGCATTTGGTCTCTGTACCTCTTCCTGCAATAAAGTGTTCTGATATGTATGTATGTATGTATGTATGTATGTATGTATGTATGTATGTATGTATGTATGTATGTATGTATGTATGTATGCATGTATGTGTGACAAGGTGCACTTTTGTGAGACCTTGACCTATCATCAGTGTTGTTCTTTTAGTGTTAGTTTCCGCCCACGTGCTGGCTTCTATTGTTTCGCCCCACCTCTTTCCTGTTGCGATGTTCTCGCCCTCCGCTGTTTTCGCCTTCTGCACTCTGCACTGGTGAAGAAGCCTGCTTTGCTTCGAGGACTATTTTTGGACGAGGATCTCTTTTCTCCTCTTTGTGTTCTCGTATAGTTAGTAACAATAAATTTTAAGAAATTGTGAACGCTGTTTACTATCATTTAAGAACCTTCACCTTCCTTTCCTTCTTCCCGCCCTTCATCTACTCTTCCCCGATCATCATCACCAAAATACCCCACCCCTTCCCCAACATCCACTATTCCATTACATTATGTATGTATGTATGTATGTATGTATGTATGTATGTATGTATGTATGTATGTATGTATGTATGTATGTATGTATGTATGTATGTATGCATGCGTGCGTGCGTGCGTGCGTGCGTGCGTGCGTGCGTGCGTGCGTGCGTGCGTGCGTGCGTGCGTGCGTGCGTGCGTGCGTGCGTGCGTGCGTGCGTGCGTGCGTGCGTGCGTGCGTGCGTGCGTGCGTGCGTGCGTGCGTGCGTGCGTGCGTGCGTGCGTGCGTGCGTGCGTGCGTGCGTGCGTGCGTGCGTGCGTGCGTGCGTGCGTGCGTGCGTGCGTGCGTGCGTGCGTGCGTGCGTGCGTGCGTGCGTGCGTGCGTGCGTGCGTGCGTGCGTGCGTGCGTGCGTGCGTGCGTGCGTGCGTGCGTGCGTGCGTGCGTGCGTGCGTGCGTGCGTGCGTGCGTGCGTGCGTGCGTGCGTGCGTGCGTGCGTGCGTGCGTGCGTGCGTGCGTGCGTCGTGCGTGCGTGCGTGCGTGCGTGCGTGCGTGCGTGCGTGCGTGCGTGCGTGCGTGCGTGCGTGCGTGCGTGCGTGCGTGCGTGCGTGCGTGCGTGCGTGCGTGCGTGCGTGCGTGCGTGCGTGCGTGCGTGCGTGCGTGCGTGCGTGTGTGTGTGTGTGTGTGTGTGTGTGTGTGTGTGTGTATGTATGTATGTATGTATGTATGTATGTATGTATGTATGTATGTGTGTGTGTGTATGTATGTATGTATGTATGTGTGTGTATGCGTATGCGTGTGTTTCTGTGTGCCTGTCTGTGTATCTGTCTTTGTGTCTCTGTGTTTTGTTTGTGTCAGTCTGTGTGTCTGCCTAAATAAGTGTTAGTGTGTGGGTCTGCCTGTCTATCTGTGTGCCGGTATTTATGGGTGTTTGTCTGTTTGTCTGCTCGCCTGTTTGCATGGCTGTATGTCTGCGCGTCTCTCTCTCTCTCTCTCTCTCTCTCTCTCTCTCTCTCTCTCTCTCTCTCTCTCTCTCTCTGTGGTTGTGTGCTTGCGTGTGTGTGTGTGTGTATGTTTGTGTGTGTATGTTTGTGTGTATATGTTTGTGTGTGTATGTTTGTGTGTGTATGTTTGTGTGCTTGTGTGTATGTGTGTACTTGTCTTTGTGTCTGTCCGGTTGTTTATCTGTCTGTGTGTCTGTCTGTTCTTTTCACTGTCTGTCTGTTCGTCCGTCTCTTTGGATAATTGGCTACCTAGCTGATATAAATCTCGTTACTTTAACATTCCATCCCCGACCTACAACATCTTTTCCCGAGCCATCACCAGCCTCAGTGTAATAAATTCATCGCTCTTTTCCACCCCTCCCCACTTCCAGCATCTTGATCCTCCTGCCGACACTGGCAATGTTTCCCATTAATTCCAAACGTGCACTTGCATGTCACACAGTTGCCTTCATTCCGAACTCCTGCCGACAGCGGCACCGCAGGCCGCCGAGGGTTGCAGCGAGGCCCGATTGATGGGCGTCCGCGTCTGCTGTCAGAGTCAGGAGCCTTGGGGAATCCCATTGTCATGGAAACACTCGCGCCTCTTCCCCGGCATCCATCACCCGCCACTGCTGACGTCTCTCCCGCTGTTCAACAGCGGGACGCCGTCGCTCGGCCTGTGGTCGCTGTCAGCCTCGCCCTTCGCCCTGAAGGGACCTCTATCTCCCCACCTTCTAGCCGCATCCACCCGCCGCTGTCTGTTCACCTCTCCCAGACCAGACTCTCATGGTCGTCTGGAGTTGCCTGGTGTTACAGGATGCAGACGGTGTGTGCACAGTTCTCGGCTGCCTGGATACGGCGCCTGCAACGGCCGTCCCCTTGCATGCAAATCGGCTGTTGATGCAATAGGAGAAGTTCTCCTCGGCTACTCGCTTCCGTTGCAGACGTGATTTATCTCTGCATCCCTGCTGCTTTGCATTCTCCAAGGGCATTCAGTTAGAGTATCAAAGAGAGATATTATCATTACTTGCAGTTGCACATCGGCTTGAGAAACATCTTGACCCTAGGGTCTACCGACATCTTTTCATCGGATATATTCCTCCTGTCTGAGAAAAGTAAGCGACGTAATATCATTATCTCCTGAGCATCAGTTCTGAATGAGTCTTCGTGCAGGGTCCTCAGAGGAAACACTCATCATGATGCATATGGACCCACCTGTAGGAAATCCTTCTAAAACATTCCCTTATTTGAAGTCGAATCTCAATGCATCATTTCAAGCGACCTCCGCATGGACCCAGCGAATCTCCACCTGAAACCTTCGAGATTCTGACTGCTGTCTCCTTGCGCGGTTGCGGTTGGCGGTTGCTATGGTTACTGAGGGAACTCAACATAAAGGTTGCATCACGAATTGTTCGTTTAGTCTCGCTTCGCAACTTTTCCCCGCGAAGTTTGTCAACTGCACGTCATCCGAGCGCGACACGCCTCACGTCTTCCGGATACTTGGCACGGATGAGGAGCGCGCTGCAAGCTTTCTTGCAAACCTTCCTGGAGGCTTGGACGTGTTCTTCTGTCCATGTCTTGTCTCCCCCTGGAAAGGTCACCTGCATGCCCCGTCTCCGACCATCGGGATTATTTTGTCGGCTACGCACGCGCGTCGACATTTGCCCAGTCCCTGGATTGGTAAACTAATTAACTCTGGGTCCCAGTGGACACCTTATCCTCTCCCGCGTTCTTCTCACGACATTTGGCTGAGGAGATACACTGCAGTTTGCTTTGTGACAGAGACGGCACCGATATGAGCCTGACTATGCACATGAATGTGGCCTTACAGTTTGGCAGTTCGTGTCGTCTGCTGGATCGAAAAAAACAGTAATAGAATTATAA
>JAWQFJ010012608.1:75000-81546 GCA_034096865.1 Theodoxus fluviatilis | reverse complement strand
GTTGCTCGCATGCGTTCGAAGAAAAGAAGATCTTGTCAATAGGGGCATAGCTGAGATAACTCACATGGCACAATTATGTCTTTCGATCGCATGAGTGGACCCTCACATCAAACGCATCATAACCTTTTGGTCCACAACACTTATCCCCAAGAGAGTAATAACACTTGACCATAATAGCTTGCCTTTCACAGCCGCGAATACTCCCATATGGCAATAAGATCCACAAGATCATCATGAAGTCGGAGCTTTTGGCGAGTTCTCCACTTATGTCTCTTCAAAGTCAACCTTACAGTCACACAACAGCATGTCGCAAAGGGGTCTTGTAATGTGCATTTCTCTCCCCCACCAGTGACCGATCCGCGACTAATTACGCATGCGCCGCAGTGCCGGCCGCAACCAGCAGTCGGACCTTCGTCATAAAACCAATGACAACAGTATTGAGCCTAGCACCTAGCGGCGCGTCAGATACTGCGGTGGGCCGAGGATTTGTCGTGAGGTTTTTTTTTAAGACGGGCAGTTTTAATTAAGCCGAGGAGCTGCAATAGATTGGGTACTGCCTGGCATGTAATCAGCACGGATGCCTGTCAAATACGCCCTTGAACTAAATGTTCCCAGCGCCGGTCCTCAGTCTAAACGACACACTCCATCGGTCTCTGCCCCGCCGGCCTGCTCTTCTTAACTGGGAGCTCGGGACGCAAAACGACGCAGAAGTCACTCACGAGAGCATCTTGGCTCATTCCAAGCTCGCATAAGTGCTGTATGCTTTTTTTTACCCAGCGATGCCACGTACTTTGTAGTTTCTGGTGCCTATGGTGAATATCGTTGCTGTTAATAAACAACAAGAGCCTTAAGCGTACACAGCTCTGTCCATCCAGGCCGCCACTTGGCTTCAACACTTGATTTTACATTTCTTTCCGCATACAATTGCATCATTTATCCGGCAATGCCCGAGTCTCGTCCAGTTGCACAATCTTGCTTGAGATCTTGATGTCTCGCGGGCTGATCGCTCGTCTGTACTGTCGATGCTTAATTTCCTAACTCCGCAATTCCTTATTCTATCCGGCTAACTACATCTCACGTACCTCTCTACCCTCTCATCGCGCTTTTCTTAATATTCTGATTTCACTGATATTCGTCGATAAGCAGCATATTATCTCTCTAGCGCGCGCAAGATAACAGGTTATTATAAATTTGGCCTCTTCAATCGTCAATTCTGCGTCCAAGACGGTGCATATGACTATTATATATTATTTTTTACAATCGTAAGAATACTATATAATGACGTACTGGACCTAAAGCAAACAACGGACGTTCTACGCTTATAGCCTTTGATGCCAATACTATGGCATTTTACATTTACACTACACTAAAATCCTCGCTCTTCCCTTCGTTACCTCAAGCTGATTCATGCTTCCTGCATCTTATCAAATACCGTTGTACATGCTATCTTTCACATTCTCTTTATGACTGTATTCGCCACTCTTATATTAGGTGTGGGTATACTAATAATGCGCGATCATCGTGGTATGCAAAATCAGCCTGTTTAAGAGTATAACTCATGATCGGCAAATAACACGACTCCTGCACGCAAGCCTGTGTTTAAGCGCGAGTCAAGAGTGCGTCCGTAGCTAACTTGCGCAATGCTTTAGCTGCATTTCTTTCAAATGGAGTTGGGAAAGCCCATGAATAAATGGAGGGGGGGGGGGGGGGGGGGGGAAGTGCGGAAATAGGAGACATGAATTACATGACTGCTGAACTAATTGCATAGTGATAATGCAGAATTAGCTTCTGCATAATGGCTGTCGTAGTTCATACGCGGCATATGTGGTGGCCCCTAGTTTTACAGACTGTTCTTGACCAGAAAAGGGTGGGCTCTAGATCAAGCCTTCGCGGCTCTAGAACAAGAGGAGGACACCTAGACTACTGACGGTTTCCGCAATATTTATCAAGATATAGGCCATGCAATGGTGGCATGCGCGAAGAATCAGCTAATAAACGACCCATTGCAAAGAGAAAAATTACAATAACTAAGGGCTAAGACGTTATAAAAATTACAGGCCATATTTTGTAATTCTGCCTCAAATCCATCTCTAAAATATAATGGGCTTTCGAATTAAAGATAGTAGGTGCTTACAAGCTAAAGAACAAAAAAAAAAATATCTTGTTGCCTGTTTTTTGGTTTAAAGCGCTAAAGTTTCACGGATCGATCCTCATGGCAAGTGCTGGCGTGCGTGAATGATGTTTACTTCAAAATTGAGCATGTAATGTCGGCCCCTGTTAAGGCACTAAACTTTATAGCTAGCAATGCTCGCAAAAATCGATAATTAAGCGATGTTCAGCCTATCGTAGCCAGGCTTTTTAGCCTGTTTTAGCATTGAACAGCCAGTAATTAGACGGCAGACATAAACAGTGCCATTGCTGTATCTCCGCTAAGTTTGAAAAGAAGCTTCTGGCGGATGCTATCTGATGCAGGTGCCACTGGCAAGTGAAACTAATGTTCACCTTCTTGAATGTTGGCGCACAATAGGTAGGGTGCGAACCACGTAGACACTTGAGAATGTATATGCTATACACGGCGGGCCGTTTCGTGGCCTACCTTCGGCAGGTCAACTCAGCATACGCTCGAGATGCCAAACTCACTCGGCTATACATGAGTTATATATTATTCTTGACATTCTCACAGGGGCAGCGGCTAGTCGCGCTCCATTAACAGATCGGATAGTGCTCCCTCTCTGCTGGAGCACTTTTTCAATATTGATTTAAATGAGTTACTGATAGATATTATAATCTGAACTGATAAATGGCAAGAAGCTCTTTGGGGGGGGGGGCACCATAAAATTAGCCAGTTCTAGTCACTATTTCAGAATTTGAAATATCTCTACGCCAGCAGAACCAAACCATTTGCGGTGCCGTCTCTTTCTACGCAGGGTTAATGTATTACGCCTGCGAAAATTCCGAACACAGTAAGAATCACTGCTTCGCGGCTACGCATTGCGACCTGTTCATTCTATGAACACGCTATGTTATACCTTCTAAAAACTCGGTTATGCTCGACTGCCCCCAGTCTTCATTTATGTTTGTTTTGGCAAATGATTATTAGATCTTTGGCTAGTGTGGAATAAACAGGTCGTAATCGTCGCAACGTGTGAGCAATGTCCTATATAGGCAAGAAGACATAGGCTAGTTAGATGTACGTCGGCGGTGAGACGTAAAAGGCTATAATTTTTTTTTTTTTGCTAAAGGAATTGGCTGATATGAATGGCATTTAAATTAAGTCGTTGAAGAGCTACAGAAACTTGGCACAACTAAGATGTCGTATCAACAATAGTGCATGTTTAGTGATGCTATTCGAGATCATATCACGCTTTTTCAACTTTACAACCTGCCCGATAAATAGACAGAATAGCTTCCCGTATCGGTCAGCGAATGGCCTTCGTGGCTTAGAAATATCTATTATCATCAAAAGCATAAATGGATTTGATAGAAGTCAAAATCCTCAAGACGCGTCAGCCATATTTCTAGCTAGACTACGACAAGCTAAGGTGACCTGCATATTGCCTTTCAAATAGAACAGGAAAGACCGCTCTAGTAACGTGTCAGTGACCCTACGCCAGTCGACCCTTTCTAGAATAAGTGTACAACAAACGTCTAGCACAAAAGTATTATTGTCTGAAAAGGGCTTAGTTGAGCGCCAATGACTTGAACAGATATATGAATCAATCGGCAGGGTTATATAAGCGTTCATCACGGTCAAATACCGGGGGGAACAGCCTTTAGCGCGTAGACGACACATTAAATTTAGTACATTCGCAATATCAATGCACCACAAATGGACAACTGCCATTCGGTACCTAACCCAACGTGACTACATAGCAGGTAAAAACTGTGTTAAACTCACTGCCGTACTATCACAACTAATTACTGACCTAGCAGTATCTCAATACAGAAAACCCTAATCTGCTAGCCCAGCCCCTCTCTTTTGTACAACTGCACCTTTAGTAAAATATAACAACTATTAAAAATAAATGGTTAGGACGTTGCTAGGTTAACTTGACAGATTGCACCAACTTTTAAACGCAGTGCGTAGCCATAGCCGTCTTGTTATGGTCGGCCAACTGCGCGAGAAAAAAAGATTGAAGGTCAAAGAAAAGGAGGCAAGTGAGCGGATTTAGAAAGGTCTGAAGGAGGCCATAACTACTTGCTGGACGGTAGTCGTGGGACGTAGAGATATTTCGTGGAGGTGCAAGGGCGAGTGACTGGTATCAAGAGCCAGAAAGCGGGGCCAAGGAGAGATTTGTCATCTCTGGAGCCCTCCTGACTGGTCCCCTAATTACCATAGCCCAGCGAGCAGCCCGCTTACCCATACCTAGCGCAAAAGGGTATTATGGACGCAGCCCGTTGCGTGGGCGACCAGGCCCTGCCTACATGCAGTTTATTGATGCAAAGACGAGTGGGTTGCGCTTGGGGGGGGAGGGATAAAGCCCTCCTGCAACAGGCCCTAGATACAGATGATTGCCTCATCTGTCATAGCCATTCATCCTATACTATTCTTACTGTAGTATTAGTGCCCTATTCACGCGTCATGTATCCCTGGCAGCTCAGCTCCGGTATAAAAATTCGCAACGCACGTAACTGAGTATTTGTCATACGGGCAGTAACAGCAATCCTCGGGGAGGGCACTGCTTCCTAATATGGCCATTGAATAGGCCTGGAAACATGAGCGATTCCTGCTCTGCGAGATATGAATGAGTGTCACACTAGGGCATTGAGGGGGGTGGAAAGGGGGGGGGGGGGGTGGGGGGGGGCGGGGGGGGAAGGGGGAGGTGGGGAAAAGGAGGGGGGGGGGGGGGGGGGGGGGGGGGGGGGTGGGGAAATGACTAAGCCTTACTCAGCGTCACCTATCACAGAACGTTCAGTTGCCATTGAATCACTTGCCGCAGTGATTATGCGCGACAGGCCTATGCGCGATACATGCGCATTTGCAATCTTCCAACGCTATATATCCAATCCAGGATAGCTGAAGCTACCCACCACATGTCCAGTCGTGTATGATAGCCTAGTACGAAGGATGTGTTCTCATGCCTACACGACCGCCCTGAATGCATTCATGCACATCAGCTGACGATATTTCTCTGCCGGCATTAATTTTTGCCAGCATGGGTTTTAGCGGTGCCTAAAATTGATTATTTTTTCTACAAATAACTATGAGTTTAGTGTTTGTTTGAGATTGCCTCACGATAGATCAATGCTACGTACTTGTAAATTTTTGGGCAATAGAATGGCAATACCCTGAGATAAATGCAAATAGACCTGGCCTCTAGTCATCTTGGGGCCTAAAGTGAGTTTTAATAAATCTTCTAAGCTCAGAACCGTCCTAGTGAGCTTAAAACGATCTGCAACGATCTATATTCTAAGAGCAGTAGTACCTTTTACAGCGGAAAAATAACTACATAGTGTAATCTAGCTGACATATGCCTGCCCCCACGGATCATTGTACCGAGGCCTTTTCGCTGGACTACCGGATATCCTTAAAGCATCCAAGGTAAGCTTTTCGATTATTAAGCACCTAGTGTCTGAGAAGCGAACAAAAATGACCAGGACCTCAGTCTACAGTCATAGAGCGGCATGGCACCCAAGATGCATTAAACCAGCAACCGTATTCCGGCGCCCTGTGTTTCTAATTTGAAAAATGCATTCATATACTTTTTATTTTCTCCAAGATAATCATGGCATCCCTAAATAACTTCTACGCAGCCATCGATCATTTGCAAATGGTACTACACCCCAGCTAACGTATTGCGAATACGACAGTTATGCAAAGAATGTGAGTCCGAAAACATGCCTAGCAATATTCTTCCTTCCTATCAACCATGGAACGCTAAGAGCTATCAAACCTACCTTGGCTCTCAACGGGCGCCTAGCTGTTCATCCTATGTTTGGTATATCAGTGTTCATTATGATAGTTCTAATATACGCGTCTTGAATTTCTTGGCCATTACGCGCAATGAGCTAAATTCTACATCTAGTAAGTGGCACTGAATACCGTCCTAACGTGGGGATTTGGTGGTTAGAAAATTAGATTCTATTTTTACTTCTACGTTGCTAATAGATACGTTTTGCAACTTTGTGTCGTGCAGTTACACAGACTAGCCGTTGAATTTCTAGCCTCTATTAGAAGAGGGCGAGTATCAAGAGATGTTAGATATGTAGTGCTTTCACGCAGATTGGGGGGGGGAGGCGGTTGTAGAACATTACATGCGACATACTCGATCTAAAACAATAGCGTAACAGAATAGATCTTGACCCAGCGCCCCAGGGAATGCGAATGCTAAGCGGTAAATTAGCATGCTCAAATAATAATAGCAACGGCGCTATTAATTGTAATGCCGCTGAAGCTATTCTGCATGGCAAGAATCCCCACCGTTATGCCTTGAATATTAAAATTAGACCCTGTTTCACATGCTGGGTAGCCCGATGCGCACTACCTCCAGATAATATCAAATTCTGACATCAATAAAGATGAAGCGTCTTTGTCACAAAGGCCAG
>JAWQFJ010012608.1:55000-70000 GCA_034096865.1 Theodoxus fluviatilis | reverse complement strand
AAAGCAACTATGCGGCCCACGCGGTATATAAAATAAACTCTCCTGCATAAATATTACGAGATCGGACATGTTGCCTAAAATAAAGTAACTCACCATGACGTTAAAAATATAACAGACACTATCAAATTAAGTTGGAGATGAAGCAGCAAAACACCATACTAAGGAGGCTCCCAATGAAGTTCGAAAGAAACTCTCCAAATATAACGTTTTCTTGCTACAGAAGTGAACGACATTAAACGGTCTTTACTAACAGCTCATCAATCAAAACTCCATGACAATAATCATATTTAATACCTCCAGGCTTTATCTCGGATGCGAGTCCTACAGACTCCCCCCAATCTACTGTACTGATGTGTGATTGTGTAGTGATGCTGTGTCGAATGTGTGTGCTGTCTGGGTATAGTCCACGCCTCTCCACGGCCTCATACCCCACGCAAAAACTACGTGGACGGATTTCCTCTAGAAGATTTGCACACTGACTGGATAAGTTAGCCCGTCCCATCAATATTACATCCAAATATTTCAGATCGTATGTTTGCAAAAGAAAGTAGATTTTTGTATTTACCATTTTATGGTTTATTTCATGAAAACTAATTCATACTAGACTACCATCTAGGCCCCCTAAATCTGTCGACGTCAATCATTTGACCCGACTGTATAACGTCGACGTTCATTGCCGAGAGTAATTTTCTGAGAAGCGCTCACAGTGATGCAATACGCCGTATCTGCCCGAACATTGCTCGACCACTTCACAGGGTCTAAGTACGTTGTAGACTACTTCCGGAAAGACCAGCCCTCCTACTATGCCATAATCAACCCAACCTGCGTGCACCTAGAATAGCTATAATAGCCGCCCGCATGCAAGTCCTAGCACATAGAGCAACTATAATAAAATGTACACAGCCCGACCTACCTCATAGACTTTTTCCAAAGTTAAAAAGCTTGATGATATAGGCCACTAGTAATATACAATTTGACCTCATGCACACGCTGCCAGGCTGAAATCTACCGACAGTAAATCTGATCCTCAAACTAAATAGCTACTGATTGCGCCAATAACTACACGCAAATGTGGTCTACTGCGGAAGCTTCAAACGACACTGATATTAGTTGAATCAATCAAATTCGACAATTATTTAAAAGTAATTACTTTCATCTGATTATTAGACAACTTCGGTTTCGGCCCACCCTCTTAATAGATACGATCGAAATTAGCGGCGAAACTTTGTTGTATTTCAATCCTCATGATACATGTACTATCATAGATAATAATATGGGAACATACAGTCCATATTTGGCTGAACGACCCGCGAACCTGCTAGGAAGGATGGTTGTTCACTCCGAAGCTTACGCCAGCCCTAAGCCCGAGTACTATGTGTGAATTCGCGGTAGTAAATCACTACACCACAACAATGCCAAAAATATACAAAAACATTAACGCTCAGTTCAGCTTCAAGATTCCAACACCCAAATAAACACACGAGACCGTTAAGGTGCATGGAGTACAGTACCGGTCAAGAGTCACAAACAACCACCGACACCCCACCATTTCAGCCTTCTTCATGATGCGTTAGAATCCTGCCGTTGTCGTGGTGAACATGGCTGACAACGGTCAGAATGATTACTTGCTTGGTTTTTTCCTTGTCAAAACTTGTTATACCGTCAGATTGTTACCACCATCAGATTTTCTGCAACTTTTCGAAGCGAATCTAGCCTAAAAACCTACCAGTTATGAATCGTGTTAACAGGATTGACTCGTTGCTTGTAGAATGACGGTACTCGGTAGCAGTACCACACACGGTGTGTGCGTGAATCACTGAATGAGTACGAATGCACATGTCTGGGTTGAACATCTATAATACACTTCCTCCTCTGTGTGACTGTGTGAGTGTTAATTCAGCGTCTATGACATGCCAAAGGAAAGCAAAACATGTCATAATAGGAGCTTCCTGAACCTATCCATCATGTTTAAAATATATGGTTGATTGTTCCTGGGCCGATAGCTTAGAATGTGGATTTACATGCTTTACAAACACTCTGTCATAGCAATTCTCTAATGGCTCAGCTGGTAGAGCGTTCGACTCTTGGTCATGCATGACCAGGTTTGATTCTGCGCCAACCACATGCCTGGAAACTTTTGTTTTCTTCCTCTATTTTTCGCCCATATCGCAGCCGTTGATGTTTTTAACAGGCTGAGGTTGACGAGAGCAGTATTTCATGCTAGGTAGTAGTGTGTGTGATTTCCCACTCCGATTCTCAAGCAGAGAGTTGCGAGGGTTTCGAACCGATCTTTTTCTAATTGGTCCCCCCCCCCCCAAAAACCTAGCGAGGTATCAAGCGCCAGCGGGAAAGTGCCGTATATTATTTAGAGTGCCGAAGTTTGATGGCGTAAATAGTGATAAAAATGCCCGGAGCGATTGAGGATACAATTGCCCAATCTTCCCATGAAGTACAGGGACGTGAAAATCATGCAGAGCGCATTAACCATGCCATACTTGCAGGAATATGGAAGCAAGAGGAGGAGAACACATACCAGATTACACAGAACTAATTCCCATTTAGCCTGCAAGTGTAGCCGATTGCCCTAAGAAAGGTCTCATCGCCGAGTAGTCCGGGAACCCATGGCAACTTTCTAAATGAGTAAAGCGGTATGAAAGAATTCACTTAAAATTTGAAATAAAGTAGATCCTGAAGCGCCTGTGCCTCTTTTTTTATTTTCGCAATCAAAAAGAAAAATTTCGCGATCCGGTTATTGATGGTAATAATAGTGCTGACTTTGCAGCCCAAAAACAGATCGCCTAAATGCGTATTGCGATTCTTTTGAGTCGTTAATTGGAATCCTTTCACCGCGAGCCTGGAAATTATGAGCCCTTTCAATGCCGCTACCCAAGAATTTACTATTGTAGCTCATCTTATAAATTCTAGGGAAGTCTCAACTTACTTAATTAAGCGTACTGCTAACGCAAACAACATGCCCACGATTCCACAATTGCTACACGATGCGCCACCAAGCCTCGAGCATCTCTGCTGATTAGTCCAACTTCAAGCTTTGGTAGTAACGTCACGCAATTCGCTCTTCTGTTCGTACACAGACGACCGCCTAACACGGAAAATTCCACTATCAGGAGTGCCACCTGTAGTACTGCATGCCTTTGACAGTGATGTTTCAGCCTACGCCTGGTCTAAGCAGAAAACCCCACGCTTGACGTGCAGAAAGCAGTTGGAGCCTAATCGAAAACCAAAATATATCACTGTTCGATTTTTAAGAGCAGTTGGGCTCAATATAAAGTCCAACTCGCGGTGAACAAATCATTCTAAGGGGTGATGCGGGAGAAGAAAATATCCCTAAAAGAAAATTGGCACTCTGAGTTGACCCCAACTGCGTGCCCTTAACAGGGGCTGCCTGCTCTCCTGAAACGCAACCGCAGTGCCATATGCCACACCTGTTTCGCTGAGGCTTTACGTCGCATGTGTTTAATCAGTGCGTTATGCGCTCACTTAGCATGCCACCACTTTCGAAAGGGGCCAAATAGAGCTTATTTAATTGAAGTGCAAAATCGTTTATCGAGATAACACGTTTCCTTATTCATCCCGCTCCATTCTTTGAACGCCCCACAACAGGCCAGCAGCAGTCGCCGCTAAGTGCTAACCATGCCCTTGCTAGCCAATCTGTCTGTCGTAGCCTTAGCCTGCTACTCTCCGCTATAGATGCCAGTAACTTAGAGCCATAGAAAAATGATTTTAGAATAGGAATAGATGCCCTGACTTGCGACTGATTAAGTTTTCATGTCTATATTAGCGGTAAAATGCTGAATTCCGCAAATGCTATACGCTAATTGCGCCATCAGGAAATCGGCTTTACAAAGAGACAATTGATCTTGCAAGATCTCCTCAAGTGTTTTTTCGTTCTGAAAGCAATATTGATTATCACCAAAAAAATGGTATTTCGACAATGTATTTTAAACATCGGCAAACGCAGATTCAATGGCCAACCGATAGAAGCAATTAATTGTCACATACAAGTTAAACAAATCACGCCCCCAATAATTAAACAAATTAGCTATATCTAAAGTTGAAAATCCGAACTACCATCTATTCCATTCCATTGAGACAACATAGAAATAATGAATAACTAGATTACATGCTATCACTCAGTGGTCCATACCCCCCGAAATTGACATTTCTCTTATTACGACGCCGATTCTATGAGTAGCAAAATTGAAAACACAACACCCAAAAACTCTACCCCTTAGTTATCCTCTTGAATAATGACAGTACTAATCAATCATGCTGAATTTTCCCGCGCTGTTTATGCTAAGACTCCTCGCTCACGTTGTATTATGTTAACTATGGTCCCCCTACGCTGCCTTACGATTATTCAGGATTGTAGAGGTATTTATCTTTTTTAACAGCACGAGACCACCAATCACGGATATCATATTACAAACACTTTAACAGAATCAGCCGAGTAGAGAATGACTCGCCCTGATGTAGTGTACATTATTCAATTGTCAAAAGACAAGCTCTGCTATTCAATAATATTTAAGCCTCAAAACTGTATATAACTAAGGATGTTGAAAACATTACAACAATCTCTACTAAAAATAGATTTTTTCGCAAAACGTGAAGCGCGTGCCCGAACCCTCAAAGGTAAGAAATCAGGTATCGTATCAGTCCATCGTATTCTGAGATATGCAATGCGTTAACGAATTCCTGACGCATAGAAATCTCAGCAAATAGCCTTGCAATGTATTTACCTTACCTGTGAGTGGTATGGGCATACTCTGTATGCTCATGAATACGTACTACGCTAGCCCCCTCTGATCTTGAATGGGCCCACTTGATAATTTTCGCCACAACCAGTTTTTCGTCTTGTATCAGATAAACAAGACAAGACCTATCTTAAAGTCCTGTTTAGAAGGTGCCACTTTTATTTTGTATTTTTTTATATATCCTAGACTTTTTTTTATATTAATCTTTACCCCCAGGCTAAGCGTAGAATGGCCGCACACCGCAGTTAATCACAGACGCCACTGTCCTCTGCCCGAAATAAATAACACATAAACACAGTTAGAAGAGACTTCTATCTAAAGTCGAAAAAGAGAAAACCAGAGGCACCCAAAACGGTGCCAGACGCCGCCCAACAGGTAAGCCACAGCTACAAGCGCTATTTTGCCCTGGCACCGTGCTAGGATTCAGCATATAAACGAATCAGACTGTCTAAAGCGTTATCAATCCAAAAGCCACGCAGAACGCGCTTATTCCTGCTGCAACGGACGTTAAGTATAAATTACTAGTCACATGCGCTTCATTGGTTCGTTTAGCAAGCCAAGAAGCCCGCATCACAGATGAATCCAATTTACCCAAGCGCTTAGTAGCTCTCCCATTATGCTCCAGGATTAGGTGTCCCCAAAAAGCGCCCTCTGAAGCAAATGTTTTTTCATTGTATGCCGTTATTGCCAAAATGTCAATAGCGACGAATCAGAAACCCGCTGAAATCGCTTTCGATTTGCTTCTCAATTCGCCGCACTCTCACCGATAAATCTCAATCACTCTTGTAACATACCTCATTGCAAAATGATTTAGTCCAGCATCAAGAACGCCAAGTCACTGACCAGATCACATTATCCCCTAGCCCAAAGGAAATGCTGCCAAGGCATGATCAGACCTCCTTGAAAACCTTCTCAGAAAGACGAGCCCACATGGCGAGGTGCTTATGCCCGGGGCCCGTTCCTGACGCCTTCATCATTAGGCAGCAGACAGCCGAGCTGGCAGCGTACTGTAGAGACAGCAATTATAGGGCGTGGAGGAGAACCACGAGTATGCCCGCAGTCCACGCGCTCAGCCATGGAAGACTGGTTCAGGAATAAGTCAATACACCGTTCAAGTGCCCCCAGTCCGCAAGCGACCGATATCCACTGGTCATGTAGACTCGCTGACCGTTCCCGATCTTCCCTTACTCACCAGACTCGCACCCCCCCTTCCCCCCTCCCGAGCCAATTCATTAGTTTATATTGCCCCCCTTCTACGTCCTCAGCACTTGTCCCTTTGCTTCCTGCCAAGACACTCCGGGCTCTTTCGCTTATTACTTTGGCAACTACTACACATCTCGCGCTAATTCTTTCGACATGTTCGACACCACCTATTGCCCTGCCAAGAATAGCACGGACGTCAAACATAATGACATTCAGTCAAGCGAGTGGGCAATCTGTATATGGGCAGCATTCAGTTATCGACGTTCCTAATACCTCTTTGACCAGACAAGCCTAACTAAGTCGAGCTAAAACTACAATCAGGTAGTGAGATAATATGACGGAATGTGACCTAACATCATTAGAAAAGCGAAAATCTACATGCATGCTATAAGTCTCATGTTCTAAAAGCACCGATTCATAAGGAAGCAATTGGTTTAAGCTGCAACCAAAAGATATACACTACCTATTATGCTCGTCAGGAAAAATGGATCTAAACTGCGATGGAGCAATCCTGCCGTCAGCTCCTCTATAATAGTTTTTTTCACAATCACTGGCGTTCATCAAACTCTACTTATTCGTCACTCTAACTGGTCTCATATATCAGGCCTTATCGGATGGACAGAAGCTTTTCAGAAAGAGTCTGATTTAATTATCCAAGGTCCCTGCCTCGTCTGATAGCAGCCAAGCATGAGGTTACACTGCAGTCAGGAATGGAAGGAATGAGAAGGAGAGAAGAGAAGACGGGAACGACTCGAACTTAGAAGTAGAACGAAGCTCTGAGAGATAGAGAGATAGACGGAGGAGAGAGAGCAACGGATAGTTGCTTGAGGCAGGAAATGTGAGCACATGATAGATTTGAGACGAGAGAGCGGGTGAGGATGAGGTGAATGGAGGCCAGCGGATTGAGAGAAAAAGAGGAGAGCCCCTGGAAGAGACGGGGCAAGTCGAGCAGATGGGAGAGGCAGCACGTTGACGAGAATGGCAGAAAGAAATTGCAACATGGAAGACGCGATATAGACGCCAAGAATGAGACGAATCGAGTGATGAAAAAATGGAAGGAAAAGAAAGATATTAGCATGGATACAGGGCCGCAGCGAGATGTTAGAGCGGGACGATAAGGAAAATGTGTGGGACCAAGGTCCTAAGAGAGTTGCATGGCACAGTTCCTGGAGAGGGGCCACTGATAGACTTGGGAGCTACCACAGACAGCCTGAGACAGAGCAGTCATGAGTCTACGCTACCCTACCTCGTACTCTCCCAGCCAAACACTAACCAACTAACCCCCTCCGTAGTCACCCTCGCCTTTTCGTGAGAAATACGCCATCCATCTCCCGCCCCGCCCCTAGTCTTCCACAATCATCTTCCCAACACAACCCCCCTCCATAACATTATAATACGTCTCGATCCCTCAGTCATTTGACGTGCCTTCACTCTAACTTGTTATGAGATAAATCCAACGTAAGGCCTTACTGCCCACCAAGCTGGCGACCGATGAGTGAGTTCCCCAAAAAAGTACATCTTGCGGCCCAGAAAGGCCCGACAAGTAGTGAAAACGTATAACCACAGAAAGAAACAGATGCTTGCGGGGAACAATAAGACGAAAATGAATAGAAGTTACATGGGAGCCGCGGATAATCCCACGCTAAATATCAGTGCGGGCTAGCAACTCGTCGGGAAAGATGGAATGGCTCAAAACTAGACATAAGCGCAAGGTTGCCACGGGTTAGATTTATTAAGCGGAAACAAGGAATAAGGCCCGCAGTCTCGGAAAAAACGATTAAAAGGAGAGAATGGGTTGTGAAAGCGTGCGCCGTGCAACACAGGAAAAGACAAATTTTACTGTTGAAATGCATAAAATACGGTGACAAAATTGCCAATCAACTCAGCGAACGACGCGAAAATGTTTCACCACGAAGATAAAGAACAAAGCGACGTACTCATATCTAAATCAAAGACCCGAAGAATGATATGATACACAAAAGGACGTATTCATAACAAAAGCATAAAATTTCCATCATATATTAAACAAGGCCTTAGAAACAAATGCATTTCTAATCATAGATATATCTGTAACAGGGCGTAGAATGTTTCGTTGGACAGTGTCCCCTATATAAGATCCGCCTTTCAATCAGATTAACGGTCACCGCAAGAAAACGTAGAAGGTGTGACACAAGACGAGGCTTTTAAGCGGCGAGCCAAGCCGAAGATGTAACTCGCAGCGATGATTAGCGAGCAGAGATGCTCTATACAACGGCATAACAGCAGGCGAAGATGATTAAAAAGACGCACCCAGACAGAGGCCTTAGTAAAACGAACGGCGTGTTATACTTCATACACTATAAATTTCATAAAAAAAAAATAAACATTAGAACCAAAAAAATACATACTTATAAATATAAGTTTAACATAATGCTTGCTGATATTCTTATGTAGTCATTATCCTTTTGTAATACACTCTAAACTAGCTAAGCCAAGAAATTCACCCAAATATTTTCTACGGAATTACTATTCAATAAATCGCTATAACTTTTTTTATCAATATTAGCTGATGTGTAACAGTCAGTAAAGTCAATATCACCTTATTAGCATTCCTAGCCTAAAAAATTCTCCCTCTCTTACCACGTTAACAAATAGATTACAAACAAAAATATAAAAAACTGACTTGCTCTCTTTCATATACTTCTCCATATATACTAATCCGATTCCAAGCTAGATATTATCTCACCTAGTCAGTCACACCATAAAAATCAATATTCCACACGAAGAGCCTTAGGAGCTAATAATCATTATAATAATCGAAAAAAAATTATTCCACCCGTGTGGATTCAAAATAAAAATGAGAAGCTACACTACTTACGAAAAGATAATACCGTAGCACTTGAAATATAATAACATACCTTCTAGTATAGCTGAATCCAGTTCCGAACAGATGCCTACTTAACGCTCATACCTTTGATTTAAATAATATTCATGTTATATATTATATTTATATATACATTTTAAAAAACACATCTTGAGTAGGCTTTACACAATCCTGACCTACTAATTACAATCCTCTTGAATACAATTCCCAGTCGTCCTTTGATTCTATCTCAATCCGCTCTACACCTTAACTCACCCACAAACACAAATTATGGGCGATCTATCTAACATGTTCCCACCTTTACTCTCTCTCTGCATATAACTCTCCTCGATCCTAACCTACATGCCGTTCAATCCCCCCAATCTCAACATAACAGAAGAAAATAATTTAGGGTCTATGATTCTATTGAATTTTTGCCTTTGAACAAATATTCCTTAGTTAATATCGAGTTGATACTAAATATCTATAAGCAGGTTCGCTCCTCAGCGGTCCTAACGCTCAATTAATGCCCTCAAATCAGTGATCTGCAAAACAAAATCCAAGCCGCAAAAGCAATTAAAACAAATCTTTCCTATACCTAGGCAATAATTTCACTAAACTTACACAATACACAACTCAAGTATTGCACTCTCACATACATTTATCTAACTCATATTTTTCATTTACATTATCCCCGCAATAAAATCTCAAAAAGTATGGTTCGACAATTGCTCTAACATCATCTATACTACCTACTTGTTTAATTGTTCTAAAGAAATTAATACTCATCTCATCTCCTAAAGCCATCATGACGCTAATGCTTATAAACTGGCCATCGCCACCGAAGGGCCAAGATTGGATCAATTTACTCAACGCTTACTATTAGCTCCCACATACATTCTCAATACTCGGTTCATAAAATACTGCTAATCTTATCACGCTAAAAAAAAGTGATAATGTTACTAAGTATCCGAAAAAAAAATCCAAAAAATGACGATATTTATTAGAAAATAAACCACCTCTAAACCTCATAGAATACTATAAGGTTGTAAATTAAGACCTTAACATTTCAAAATATCAATCACTCGAAAAACGGAATAAAAAATGTTTATTCATTTACAATCTAAGCCCTGATCATTCGATTCAGAAAATCTGAATTGTTAAGCGTTCGCTGGATAAGATAGTATATAATCTATGATTCGCTTAATAAAAAAATCCTTTCTTATCTTAAATAGGGGAACATCAGACATAAACTTACCCTCATTCTCTTACAGACCATCTGGTAAGCTATACCCTAAGGCTCATATCTTTATCCATATTATTTCATGACTTTAACCGACCATTTCATTCCTTTTACCCCAACCTCATTCTCAAACACCAAACACCTCAATTTTCACTTTCCTTTTTCACAGTCTCTTACCTCCCAAGTTGTATAGATTCTCCAACCTCTGATCTTTTCAATTTTTCCCAAACACTAGATAATTCAAGCTCTATTTGGCAATGAAAGCAACACATACACATAGATCGAAAGTACGCTCATATCTTCGCCAATAACCAGTAATCTAGTCTCTAAATAAGTGTATGTTAGCTGGCGGCGGGTCCCGGGCTCTATGTGCCAGCAACCAGTCCAGACCTTTGTATAGTGACCAAACTCCTATATGTACTTAGCTAAAATGCCTTGTACTATATCGTAAAGGGAAATCTAAATTCTCCGTCCTACCTAAGTCCCTGGTCTCCCTTACATTATTACACGTCCTCTTTTAGATCCGGTACTGGAAATTAGAACGTCAACAAGATAATTTTCTAAACCCCCAAAGAAATGTTAGCCAAATCGTATCGGGTCCTCGACGCTTAAGACCTTTACCTGTACGGAAAGTCGGTGTATACCTAATCCCCTTACTACGCGTTATCCTTTTAAACGTCCATGAACACCCATCCCCTCCTTATAAGTATCCTCTTTTTCAAGGACTCGGCTAGTATCGTCGATTCTCATAACTTTCTGTGCCTTATCGCAAGTATGCTTCTAGGCAACCTCTTTCATATTGTAGAATATGTACATAAATATTTAAAAGACGATCACATAGAAAATTTCACCAAATCCCTCAATAACATTGGGTTTGATTATTGTCGTGTATTTATTTCTAATAAATATCTAACACAACATAACCATTTCTTCCAAATTTTATTTTCTCCTCAAAGTATAAAAGACTTGCTTTATACCCAATCAACTCACTATCAACTCAACGACTGTTTCGATGAAACATCATGCTAAAATCACGATTCTATATATAAGCTTAGACGAATTCTAATTCCGATTCTACTACCTTAAACTCCCCCGAATATTAAAAAAGATGAAAACCTCGAAGCACATGCACGACCTACTCACACAAAAGAACATCATCTACCCTGTAAAACTAAAAACTCAGCAATCATACCTACCCTCACTGTTACAGATTATTTCTACTTCATGATTTTTATTTATTAGTCTTATTTCCTTTTTTTTATTTATGTGTATATTTTTATTTAGTTTGTAGTTTGTTCTTCGTTATAACTATATCATCTTCTAGTAGTACTATCTCATCCCCCCAATAACGGGCCCTCCTTTCCAATGAGTAAAATAAGATTTGCACTCAACACATCTTGGCAAAAGACCTCACACAGGCACAAATACCTTCTTCTTTACTAATTAATTGAAACCGAATTAATACTCTCCTACTGTCCTAAATAAATATAAAAAATTACGCTACAGACATACTATCTCTCCTAAAAAAATATCAACCTCAATTCTTACCTGGACTACCACCTCGAAATAAACATCTCCATCGATTTAACCATCCCATTTTCCTTTTTCCCTTTTTCCCTTTTTTTCCTCTCCTTCCTCACTCGTTTACCGCATTATTCCCCTTCCTTTTTTTCCTCTTTCCCCCTCTTTTCTTCTACCCTCTTTTATCCAACCTCTTCCCTATAATATAAACCCCCTCCTAAAAAATTCAAAATTCCTATCCATTTCTTCAGACAATACCAGTCCTTAATTAACGCCTGCTCCACTCCTTTAAGAAAATTTCCATACGTAACCCTCTTGTATATCATTGACCAATAAAACTTCAGTAGAATAATACATTTTTGAAATTATTTATGAAACAGCGAGCATTAGGTATGGAAAAATACAGGGAATGTTTTGTAACAGTGAAAAGAAATGAGCCTATCAAATTCAATTTCACTCCAGGACCTCTGTTAAATCCTTCTTGTCCCCCTTTATGTGTGTCTGTCTGTGTGTGTGTCTGTCTAGTGTCTGTCTACTCTCTCTCTCTCTCCTCTCTCTCTCTGTGGGTCTCTATCTCTCTCCGTCTCTCTGTTTCTCTCACCCCCCCGCCCCCCCCCCCCCCCCCGAGACAGCTACTAAACACTATTTAGCTCAAGCCCAAAAATAGCCACAAGGGCAGTTTGAAGGTGGAGGAAGCGGTTTTTAAAAAATGAATAACGAAACTTCTCGGGTGGAGTTTTTACTCATTTTCCTTCATTCAGCCAGTAGTTCCCAAACCTCCAAACGATCCTTGTGGATTGTTTTTTGTTTTTGTCGTCGGGAATCCAGTGATCCATTTTTTACCACCACTGAGCTGCCTGGTACACAGAAGGACCTTTCGTGGCCGGGACCGATGTGGTGAGGAAGACAGATGAGGTCACTGAGGTCGACGGTCGATGGCCGCTGTGAAAGGATGGGCGATGTCAATGGCAGAATAGCGGGGAGATTCCTGGAACATAAAAAGGCTTGGGGCACTTGATGGACGGACTAGGGCGAAGGACGGGGACGAATATCCGACTGCCAGTGGTCGTCGAAACGGATGTGTTTGCTCAGTTTCATTAGGCTTAGGATCGCGTCTTGTTGAAATCATGTGGTAACAGCAGAGTGAGAAAGTTTAAGACTAAACGAGTGAAATAGGAAGTGGCTCATTAAAACAAAAAAAGAAGGGAAAGAAAAATGGACAGGCTGACAAAACGGAAGGAAGGCAAGGCAGATAGGCAGAAACATTTTTAGACGAGCAGCTCACGCTCAAAGATAAGTAGGTAAGCTTACATACGCACAGTAAGACGATGAGGTAGATTTCTGAGCAAATACTACAACGCAAGATGAGCGGACCAGATTAGCACACTGACAACAAACTGTCCGAAGAACAGATGCACTAAGAATACACGGCGCCACAAGGAATTGCAGAAAGCAGAGCATGTATTTATAGATTCACGTGGCTAGGAGAATGCAACGTATGACGTAGTCTGCTGAGGGCGTGCAGACGGAAACAAAAGAGACATGCAAAAGAAAACGTACGCACACACACAAACACACACACACACACACACACACACACACACAGACACACACACACACACACGCACACACACACATACACACACACACACATACACATGCACACACATTAACACACGAGAGAGAGAGAGAGAGAGAGAGAGAGAGAGAGAGAGAGAGAGAGAGAGAGAGAGAGACAGACTGACAGACAGACAGACAGACAGGCGGACGGACGGACGGACGGACGGACGGACGGACGGACGGACGGACGGACAGGACAGACAGACAGACAGACAGACAGACAGACAGACAGACAGACAGACAGACAGACAGACAGACAGACAGACAGATATTTTATTTGATTTACTTCATTTCGGCCGACGATCCATCGTTGATTACATTATATAAAGATGACAGTGTGTAAATATTGCATTCTCTTACGTAGTCAATTTTTTATGTTTCATGTGTGAACAAGTTATGGACAAGTTAGAATTTACATAAAATGCAAGCCTCATTACTAATAGCTGCACTTTACAAATATCGTAAGAATGTTTTTCCGCATAAACTTTCTAATACAAGGATCCATATAAATTGCGTTTTACTTCATAATTCAGCGCATTAGAAATAGGGGGTCGTTAGAGAGAGAGAGAGAGAGAGAGAGAGAGAGAGATATTCATGACTACAAATTATACATGTGTTGGGTAGTTTGTTCTCTCTCTTGTGTACTTATCATACCTACGTAAATGGAAGCATATACATGTTTGTAAAGGGGACAGCATTCTCAGGAATAGATGAAGACTGGTTGTGTTGGTATTGAAGCTGTTGTCATGGGAACAACGGTTTATAGGAAATGGAAGGTGTTTTATGTATATAATCTGAATTAGCTAGGCAGTCTGAACTCTCGGTGACTCGAGATAAGAATTAGAATTTATTATGGCGTTTGCCAGAAAAATGTAACCGATATTTGTTCCCCGGTGAGAGATCGTCATCACAAGCGACAATCCTCTCGCGCGGTGTTGGGTTGTTTATTGGTTACTGGGCTGGTAAGACCTTGCGTTGTTTTTGGATGTGACAAGACCACGCCACGCGCCTGAGGTGCCAGGAAGGAAAAAGGAAATTACTGGTGTATTTCGGGAAAGGGTCGGCGGTGAGACCTGGAGGTGGAAACCAAGCAAATACGGGTCTTTTGTATCAGAAACGTCCTATGTGGTACATTCAATTCCGAAAAGACGGGTAATCAAAGGACACGGTCGGTCAGGGTAGCTTTTCCAGTGACACCGGATAGTATACTGACTCTGCAAGATGGGTACTTAACGTACGATTCTCCTAAACTGTTCTCGAGTGTTTTGGGGGTTATCTTTTACGGGCTGGGTTTCGTGTTGGCAAAAGGCACATTATTTGTCATGCTTGTGTGGTTTCGTTTACTGTTTCCAAGTAAAGTCTTGGTATGAAGAGTCGCGAGGTGCTGGAAAAAATCCAACACTATTAATCTAGAAAGAATGAAACTGCAGACACAGCTACAAAAATATCAAAGGTATGGTAATACCAGCAACTGTTGAGCCACATGGCTAAGAAGTATTGACAGGCGTTGGAGAGGTCTTTGCGCTACAAAGTAGTCTTCAGATAAATACTCCCTCTTTGAATCGCATCTGTTTGGTGTGCTCGTAAACTACGCCCTATGCGCTGAACCAGCTCGTGTGTCAGATCCATAGATCAGGTAGGGCAGTACGTGTACGTTTTTTAGCTGCTTGTTTTCACTGGACCCCATATCAACGCCTCCCCTTCCGCACTTCCAAAGACAATCTCATCAAAGTCGAAAACGCAACATTACTTAGAACGACACTTGTCACAGTGGAAAGTGGTTGAGGTTCCTCTGTTGC